>JACVRA010000148.1:268430-389686 GCA_019828545.1 Paracamarosporium sp. OC-R06-R3
GCCGTAGACGCCACCCTGAACGTTGACCTTTGTTCCTTTCTCTAAGAGTAGCTCTACAATCTCTTGCTTACCTGCAACTGAAGCAGCCTGCAGTGCGTTGCTGTAATAGCCACCCTGAGCGTTAACCTCTGCTCCTTTCTCTAGGAGCAACTCTACAATCTCTTGCTCACCCTTATATGAAGCAGCCTGGAGTGCGTTGCCGTAGACGCCACCCTGAGCGTTGACCTTTGCTCCCTCCTTAGCTAGAATGGACCTCACCAAACTTCGATGTCCACGAAGTGATAACATGTAAAGAAGTCCTGCATCCATATTATCGTATAAGTCTTTACGTTCTTGGCCTCGTTCAGTTGCATGACGAAATGCTTTCCACCATTCGAACCAGCCATTGTCTTCTTGCAGCCATTTCCCTATTCCGTCGGTGTTATCTCCGCATGCAGACAGTCCCTCATCCAAGACCTTCTCAGCATAATCGAATATATAACCCGCTGCATAGCCCAGAAACGGATATTTGTAACGCAGTTCCTTGTGTGTCTCGTTCGTTTTTGTAGTGCTAACTTGATCGATGCACGACCGACAGAGTACCCACAGTCGGTAATGGCTTGCACGAACAGGGTCTGGCTCTAGACTAGGGTCCAATGTCTGCAGCCTCCCGTTCCGGAGCAGGAAATCGCTAACTGATAGGTGAATGAATTGCACAATTCTCGCATGCCCGCTTCGTACCTCGACGAGGCCCCGGGACAGGTAGTTGATCCGGTTCTGCACAATGTCGTCCGTAGCGCTTGATCGAATCCATTGGTCCGTACATGTCGGATCCGTTCCGGCCTTCACGGCGAAGAAGAGCTCCGCTGGCTCTAGCGACCGCTGACTAAACAGCACCCATTGCAGCATAAGCACCGTCCAAGCTATGTCCTCTCCTGTGCTTAAGAGAACTCCAAACACTTCCTCAAGTTCCTTTGGGATCTTCTGCAGTATATCCCACATCTTACGCACATTCCCCTCTTTGTAAGCCTTGTTGAGCAGGGAGACGACGAGAACAACCCACATGAAGATGCCGCCAGCCTTTTTCTCAATCTCGGCCTCAATTTTGTTATCTCGTTTATCCAGCTTTGCTTGGACGTATATGATAATATCTTTCAGGTGGTCTTTGTTGTTATCGACGGTCAGATCAAGGCACCCTTGAATACTTAGTTCTGGGTAATGACGCCTGGAGAGGCAAGTTCTCAGAGTAGTGCCGTAGCGTATCGCATTACTACTCAACGACTCGAGGAACTCCACAACATGTTCCACGTCCACCCGATTGCACTCATCCAGCGCATCCACAAGAAGGATCAAAGGCCTCGATTCCTTCTGTCTGATGACAGAAGTTGTAAAAGCCTCTAGCTCTTGTAATCGCCACCTCCATTGCCCATCTCGACTGAGATGTTGTTTGTCGCGGAACTTGGTCAAGAATTGCTCAAAAATCACGTCGTCTTGTTTCACAAGCTGGTATACGATCGACCGTAGCATGCCTAGCGGTGTTTTCTCGAGGGCGCCTCCTTGAGCGTTGAAGAAGTACGCCACCCTCAGATGGTCGGGGAAGATCTCTTTGCAGTGGCCCAATGTATGCTTCATCAGCGTCGACTTACCCGCTCCCGGCTTGCCTTTAAGGCAGAGCACTCCTTTGTGGGTTGCGAGGTCGGCGCGCGTCCGCCATTTCTTGAACTCGGTGGTGCGGAATAGCCAGTCGCATGTGTCGTCGACGGCGTCGCATATGTCATGCTCACGATAGTCAATCTCGAGGAAGCCGAGGGAGCGGAGGCAGGCTGTGAAGTGTTAGCGTTCAGGACATATCATTGCAGGTCGAGCAGAGAGCGGCACAAGCCTTCTTAGCTCGGCTTTTTAACTTCTGCATATACTCACACGAGCGGTCGCTGACATCCTGGGCTCCGAGTCGAAGGTTATCAAGATGTTCGATGATTAGTTGTTTGCTGTCGTTTTGAGAAAAATACTGTCGGGAGCTGCGAGATCTTTCGCTAGACATGGACTGTGCCATGGTAGGAATGCAACAACGCCAAGACCTTTTATAGATAGCTATAAGGTAGAATGTACGCTGCGCATCGTCTGTTGAAGAGGCTTAGAGTATCCCTAGAGAAAGATGTTTGCTCTATAATTATTTGACGTTCACACGTCGTAAAAGCCCCCTAATGCTTCTAAATATTGTGGCGTAAATCAATTGGTCCTCCGACATATGAAGGTGGCGGAGGAGGGCTAAGGATCGCCCGCTATTGGCGTATTAGAGTGCAAATCTTTTCAGCTGGTATGCCTTGCTGCAATGTAACTTCGGCCTCATACACTTTGATTGGGCGGTCTTAGAGTGTGTAGACAAGGTAATTAGGAACTCTATGCGTTTATCATCAGCTAACTAAATTTGAAACTTGCACATATTGCAAATCCTGTCTAGAAAATTTAAGTGTTTAGGTGCGGCTTAGACCGGGCTCGCGGCCAGCTCATTCAGTGCGTACTGATTTACTACACGAGGCCAGTGATCTTGTTACACTACAGACTGTACGTTATTCTTTAACTCAGTATCATGGTCGAAGCCGTCGGGGTCGTAGCTAGCGTAATGACCATCGTCGGTTTAGCATACCAAGGCAGCAAGGAGCTTTATGAAGCTGTGGATAAATACCAAAATGCCCCAAAGACCCTGAGCAATCTTCGCACGGAACTCGATATTGTGCAGCGACTTCTGCAATCCATTGAAAAAAACCTAGCCTATACCAGAGACCAAGATCTACCCGAGGCATTGCAGCGATGCTTGCAAGATTTCAAACCGTCGCTGGAAGGCCTTAAACTGGGTTGTGATGAGTTCTTGGAGAAACTCAAGAAGTTGACGAATCACTCCACAGGCTCTGACATGAGTAAGCGAGATCTGTTTAAGCTTCAATTTGAAGAAAAGTCGATCGAGGCGTTCAGATATCGCTTGAGTAGCCACAAGCTGTCGATCAGCATTGCCCTTGGCTTGATCAATTAGTAGGTTTACGTCCAACAACCCGAATGCACATAAGGCTTACTATCATGAAAGCGCATCTTCAAACCGAAACCACCAGGGTCTGAATGACCTCCAAAAGAATATCACGACAGCAATGAACAAAATCTCGGGCCAATTGGAAGGCCTGGAGATCACTGTACAATCTTTGGGAAGCACCGAAGGGTCGATACCACAGGGACAGGCTTTGGAAAGTCTGCGAGAACAGGAGATAGCAATAGGACAGTGCTTGAAAGTGTGTACTAGTGCTGTGGAAGCAGCGCCACCCGGGGTGAAGAGTGCTATTGAAACTATGGAGAGCTTCGAAACGGCGAAGCAACTTGTCGTTCTTACCAAAGGAGAGCATGGATTAGTAGGGGCAATGGTTGCTCGAGGATCCTCCCGCCAGATGTTCATGGACATCGTCAAAGGAGGTGAAGAAAGTAAGATGGTCAATGATTTCTTCAAATAGGCTGCGCGCACTAGCTTGAATCAGCAAGAATTGATTTGTTAGTGCGCCAGGGTTTGTGGGCAATAACATTGTTGCGTTCTGCCACAGCATGGCAAAATTATACACGAAAATGCGGAAGTATTGTCTACAAGCTGCATAGCAATGCTCGTAACGAACCTGCCTGAATGACAGAGCGCGTGAAAATTGACTTGCCCGTGCCGGTAAAGCAGTTCAGCCGGAGGATGCATTCGTTGTTTTGACGCGAAGAGCTGCTCGCTGCGGTCTCGCTCCATTACCACAACCACATTCGCTATCATCGACCGAGCCGGCCAGGTAGGTGCAGGCGGAAGCACTTCGTGCGGACAAGCCTCTATCATACGTGCGCTAACAGACAGAAGTGATATCACTCGCTCTGATGTCCCTCATTAACTTACCAATTGAGGCACTCCGCAGTGCGATAATCTTTCAGTCAAGTCAGGACTTAAGTAGGATGCTGAGATATTTTACCACCACAAGTCTGAACTTCAGCCAATTGACAATAAGCGCTTAGCATTCCTAATCATCTTGTTTACATACTCTTAGACCTACTGATTAAAGTGTATAAGGCTGAAGATCATTGTAAAAGATCTGTACTGTAATGCGCTAATGGCGAGCGGGCCTTAGCCTCCTACTACCTACAGCTAACCCTATAGCAAGCATTCGCAACTTTAGCATACAATAAAGCTTTGCGCGAGATCAGCAGCACAGCTGTAAGGTACTGGTAATTTTCAAACTAAAACAAACCAAGGTGTAGTGAGAGACGTTAGACGTGTTCTATCTTTACTTGATTTTCATGCTCTACACAAACTTTTTCCATGTCGAGTCTCCCTCAAGGCTCCCTAACCCATCCCAGTCATCAAACGTCGTGAAGTCGTAATTGTTCCCCAGCTAATCAGTTGCCCTGTACTTCTCCCTGTACTCGTCCAGTCGCTTCAGATCGTCCGCGCTGCCTAATCCCCTCAAGTATTCGACCACATCATCCAGCGTCAGGATAGCCAGCACGGGGATCCCGTACTGTTTCCTGACCTCTCCGATCGCACTGGGCCTCGGCTGCCCATCATCGTCCGTCGCGCTGGGGGTCTTTTCCAGACGGTCGAACGCGACAATGATGCCAACGAGCTCGCCGCCTTCCCGCTTGATGATCTCAATGGCTTCGCGGATGGCAGTTCCAGCAGTGATGACATCGTCGACGATGACAATCTTCTGGCCCTTGAGCGAGGCGCCGACGATGTTGCCTCCCTCGCCGTGGTCCTTGGCTTCTTTGCGGTTGAAGCTGTAGCTCTTCTTGCCGTACTTGGAGATGTCTAGGTCGGCGAGCTTGTCGACTGCGGCGGCGGCAAGCGGGATGCCTTTGTATGCTGGGCCGAAGAGAACATCGAACTGGAAGGACGGGTCCGAGTTGGAGTGCGCTGCTAGCGTGTGGGCGTATGCTGAGGATATCGAGCGCAGGAGATCGGCGCGGTGGAATAGGCCCGCGTTGAAGAAGTAGGGCGAGATGCGCTTGGACTTGAGGGTGAAGGTGCCGAACTTGAGGGCGCCTGCCTCGACGCAGTCCTTGAGGAAGGCTTTCTTGTACTCTGGAAGCGACATGTTGGCTCGTTGCGGGGTTGTGAAAGATTGTCGCGGAAAGCCGAGACGATTTCTTTTCCGAGCTCGGAACTAGCTGAGGAGGGCCCGTGCGCCTTCTAGTCGTCACTCCTGGCTAGAAACTTTTATCGCGACACCCTCAGCAACCCCGACCAGCCGCCATCGCCTGCGCATCCCCCATAGCAAGGCCTAATCATCCTTTGTCGCTGCATTGTGTTTCTTTTCGCATTCTAGGCGTTTGGGATCTGTCACTATTCCTCACGTCTGAGACCGAACCTTCCTCGCGCCTTCCACCCGCCGCACCACTACATCTCCATCATGACCATGTACGCCGCCAGCTTGTCACGGAATTAACTATCAGTCATGCTAACAATGCTGTTTTAGCTGGGACACATTGACCGGACGCAAGTCCTCCTCAACGCAAACAGCGACGCCTGCATCCGAACCACACGACACCTTCACACCGGCTCCCTTCGACCCATCCACAGCCATACAACAACCCTCAGACTTCATCCTCGACCCCACACAACTGCACCCGCTCGCAGGTCTGAATCAGGACACGCTCGACTACCTCCAGCTCGAAGACTCTGTCCTCTCTGACCTTCCCGGCTCACAATCCGCGCTCCCGTCGCGAGGCTGGTCCGATGACCTATGCTACGGAACCGGCATATCCTACCTCTCAGCTCTGACCGTTGGTGGCGCATGGGGCTTGGCCGAAGGTCTTCAGAAAAACCCCGCGTCGATGGCGCCGCGGTTACGGCTCAACGGTGTGCTGAACGCGGTTACGCGAAGGGGACCGTTCCTGGGCAACTCGGCGGGTGTGGTAGCTATGGTGTACAATGGAATCAACAGCACGGTTGGCTACTACAGGGGGAAGCACGATATGACGAACAGCGTTGTTGCGGGAGGGTTGAGTGGTGCCATCTTCAAGAGCACGAGAGGCGTGCGGCCGATGATGATCAGCTCTGGTATTGTTGCTAGTGTAGCAGGATCATGGGCGGTAAGTCGACTTGGGTAGATACGCCCTTGAAGACCGTACTAACGATATGCAGCTCTTCCGCAAGGTGTACTTCGAGAGCGAATAAACGACGTCCCAACCATTCCTATATACACGGCCGGGCGAGACCTCACGAGCGAACAATACCCAAACCGGATGCGGAGGTGTACAGTAGCGGCCGGGGCTCGTGGCTCTTCTCTTCGAAAAAACTTGACATTTTACTGCATCTATAACCTTTTACTCTTTCTTGCTCACCACTCTTATGGGTTGCTCCCATATTGTAAATTAGAAGGCGTCTAGATATGGGAGGGACGCGGGATATCCCATTGGATATTGGAAGCATCTGGCGACTGCGATTGTGTTTGGTTGCGTTGCGTTGCGGCATGTAAGACCATGAGTTGCGAGATAATGATAAGATATCGAAGATGATAACATAACTTAGTTTTTGCTGAGCGTAGAATATGCGGGAGTGTGAGGATAGGTGATTTACACACTACCACTGCAAGACTGACGATTACTCTAACTGGGGGCTTGCTTCTAGACCCAGCTTCATCTCGCCCAGTCGCACCTCAAGCTATTGTTCACATCAAAACCAAATCCGCATTTGATGCTGCCCATGACTTCTTCACTGGGCTACCTTCAAAGCAATCCGACGTCTCAGTATGAACGTCATCATCGATTGTTGAGCTGAGGCTTGCTAACCATGGGTGGTGTGAGTTAGCGCTTTCAAAATCATCAGCAACATTTGGGTCTGCGATTACATACACGGCTCCTATCGCCCAATTCGGCCACTCACAAGCCAACGTACCCAGTCCCAATCAGCACATTGACCTAGACGAAACCACTTTCCTTCCTAGGAAGAAAGGTATGCCTGCAGCGAGGGCCTAGCTCGTTAAGCGTTCGGTTAATTTGCCGTGTCGTTGGTTTATATCTTGAGTATATATACTTACAGGCAAAGAGTTTCAGCATCAACTCGGGTGTGTTAGCCACATACGTGATAGCAAAGCAATTGCATCTCGTTTTCGCATTGGGCTTGTTCCAGCGTTTTACATCCTGCCACTTCCGTCGCTTCTACCGCCTGTCCCAAGCCCGGCACTCACATACACGACGAGTACCGCTGCATATGCTGCCGTGCTCCCGAAGACCTCTGCTCTTCTCGCGTTCGTCAACAATGCTACGAACGCTGCGAAAAGGAAGGTGAAGAGTGCCACGAGTGCGATTCTAAGTTTCCAAGAGCGCTTATCGAGCAGGGAGAGACAGACCATGGCACCAACAAGTAAAATGCCGCATAAGATGGCAGTAATCGTGTAGCTGAGGATCTGCACGCGGCGCGGCGGGAAGTAGAAGATTTCGGGGTGGTGTGTAAAGCTCGAGGACTTGCGTGACTGAGTTGTAAGCAAGTGAACCGGTCGTTACGGCGTGGAGAAGGATCTTACTTGGAGACAATAGCCGCAGGTATATCGTACTAGCCTGCTCAAGCGATCGTCTTCTGAAGGAGCACCTAGAGTGATGAGGTCTTCGTCGTTTTGAATAATCCTTTTGTCGTTTCCAATTAAGATACTGCCACCTGCGTTGAAGTACCGTTTGAAGGTCGCCAATGCACTAGGCGATGGTTTGCGGAGTAATCGAGCTTGATGTTCGTCATTAAGCGCTTGACCTTTGATGTGTTAATTGATAGAGATTACACTAAGTATCTTATTGCTCATACGGTACTGATGAAGAATAACTGCTATCTCTTCGTGAAGTTTGACTCGTTCGTGGCATTGCTTCGGAAACACCATCTCAGAGCAAGACGTCCCCGTCGTGTCTTCGCCTCCTTGGCTCAACCACAACTCATACTGAGATGCTGCATCGCGTATCGAGTCGTACGCTTTTGCTCCGCATCGCAGATAAGTACTCAATTCCAATTTCTTTGCATCTTCCCTATCCAAGCTGTCCAGCTTTTCTTCGAGCTCATTAAGGCGGTTTTGCAAGTGTAGTAAATTTCGTACTCCAAGTCTTGTGAAGTTGCGGAAAATTGTGGCATCCTCATCGGCTGCCATGAAAGTAGATAGTAACGGTATGCCATCGAGACGCTCTGTGCCGACATTTCTTGACATTGGGAATACATCGAAATACTCCTGTCGATGATCCTGTGTTCGTGGATCGGGGTGTTAACGTATGTCTTGCTGTAAGGCTGAACATGTCCGTCTATTAGTGTGCCTCGTATAATCCTTGCATAATTCTTGTATGGCTTCACCGGTCTCGCTCAGCCACGTCATATGCTACGACATGCACACTGAGCTTGCACCGAGCATATGAACTTCCTTTCTTTTTGTCTTTCGAAATAGAAGTTCCACAGTAGGGGAATCCTCGTTAGCAACTAGGCGTCATTGCAGATACTAGAATGCGACATGGAGAACTACTGGAACGAGCGCTTGGACCAAATGTTATGGTACATAGATGACATTTTGTTCAACAGACCTCCACCACCACCACACCTCGCAGTACACAAAGCGACTAGGCGATCTGGACTTTCCATGATTGTAAATGGGGAGGAAGTGGATGCTTTTGGTGATACTGGATCAAGCACCAATGTGGTTAATGAGGCTTTCGCTCGAGAAAAAGGCTGGAAGATACGTCCCGGAGAATCGTACATGACGTTAGGGGATAAGAGCACCTTGTTCTCGCCCGGAACTGTCAGGATCAAGACAGCCTTTTCCGGAGAATGGGGACAGTACAAGACGACCACCGCACGCGTTGTCCGCGATTTTCCGTTCGACATGTTGCTTGGGCGCCCGTTTTTGCGAGCAACGTCGACCCTGACAAAGTTCCTCCATAGGTTTAAGATTTGTGTGTTTCCTCGCTTAACATCAAAGATGGCATTCAACTTTGTCGATTCATTGCGCGAGCCTACATCCGATCTTTTGACCGTCCAATTAAGTGGTAGAAATGAGAAGGTGCTGTTAGATACAGGTGCCAATTGCAACATAGTGGATAGCGACTGGGCCACACAGCGTGGCCTCCATATCGTGACCGCAGATGAGCATCGCGGATGGATAACCTTTCCATTCGGAGAGCGGAAAGCCACCGTAGGTCAGGTCTTGACCAAAATCACGCTAGCAGATGGTCGGGAAGTGCCGCTCACTCTTGAGGTCCTTGAGGGCTGCGCTATGCCTCTTGTTTTCGGGGAAGATGTTATCTTCGAACATCGACTCTTTGAAGGCAATTACCAGGATCAACCAACGTATCAGATCAGCAATGCTCTGGATGAGGTATTGCACATGAATTATATACCATGGTACTGCAGATTGGTGCAGAAAGCGAAGAAGATATTCCAAAAGTCAACCACAAGACCAAACCTTGCCAGTGTTGACGAGTCTGAGGAGCTAGAGCGGCAGAGGCAGTGGGATCGTGACAATGAGTATGGTAGATCGGCAACCTTTGAAAGTTGGATGCAAGAGCATTATCGGAGAGAAGAGCACGAGAAAGCTCTGAACCCAACGGTTGACACGAAAGGAATGTGGCTTATACGGTACGCTTGACTTAAGCCCTTGCTTTACTGGCCAGACTAACTCATTTCTTGTTAAGGTACCGGCCCGCCAACTCAATACAGAACGTGGATGATGCTTTATTAGGAGTGTCTGCAACCACGGCCACTCGAGTCTAGGGGACGAAACGATGTTGTGATATAGTCTTTCTCTGTGAGCCCAATTGGCGCATTACAGCTACAGTTCCCTCGAACTCGGTAGTCTATGTCCAGTTTTTACGTAGCTTGCTTTCATACTCATTTCATTTTGGGGGGATCTGTTTCAGTCGACGTGGATTGTGGCGGCGCCGTGTTGTTTCAAGTTGGTTTGCTGATTTCGCTGTTGTGTATTTCTTCGACCTAGGCATCACAAATACTGAAGTTTCTCACATTTCGAATTCGATTTATATGCTCATGCAGAAACCTGCGTTGTCGGGGTCGGAGTAGAGACATGTGCTAGACTGCTTCCGGCGAGACCATGAGACTTTACCATATCGTACCGCATGTGACGATGCCTTCAGACATTCCGCTTGCCGCTGTGTTGGAAAAAACGGTTACGAGCTCTACAAGGATGCTGTTCGCGAAACTGCAGGTCGGATATGTGATGTATCCACCAGGCTGGCCCCATGTCTGCCAGCCTGCGGGAACGCGGCGTAGCTGCACATCAAGCTGACGCCAGCACTCCCGCGCCGCAGATACGCAGGCGCCGTATACTACGCCCCGTAACGCCACCGAGGCTTATTTCAACATAACGCTTCACGAGCCTACACACGGCATGCCTTTCTTTCTCCATATAGCCAGTCGCGTGGTGGGTGAGATAAAAGCCTAACGCAAGAAGCTCCACGCTAAAGCACGGAAACTACAGTATAGCAAGAGACCTCGAAGCAACCCGCGTCTTGTCGTGGAAAATATATATTACATACCTAATAAGCGTAACACTACAAGGGGATATCGAAGTCTCTGATCTTCCACCACCGCACGGCACGAAGCCATCCATACCTGTCTGTCGTCCGACCATTTCCCATTCTCATGGATCTCCTCATAGAGACAAAAGAAACACAAAACGAAGCGAAAACGCTGCAATCCGCCATGGAACCATCTCATCGCTAAAACGATGAATTAATAGAGAAAGGAAAAGGGTAGTATTTGTCCGAGAAGAGAAACCGGGAGACCACCGCTAACCGCGTACTTTTTCTTTCCTTCCTGCTCTGCTTTCTTTTCTAGGCTGGTTGTCGAGAGAAAACGACATTCCTTAACCCATCTCATGTACCTCCTGCCCCGCCCCGGTGTTCCCTCCCTTGTGTGCATACTTCGCCGCACTCGCACCCTCCATCTCAATCATCGGGTGTTCCTGTCCCAGCTCCGAAGGCGCGCCATGTGCATTATACTGCGGTACGGGCGCGTATGCCGGCGCCGGCGTGTTCGGAACATACGGGTTGAGCTTCGCGTTGCTGCCGTCAGCTTCCTGTACGTTTCCTGGTGGGGAGGCAGCAGCGGATCTCCTACGGAGAAGGAACCAGGCGGCTGCGCCGATGAGGGCGAGGCCTGCGATGGGTCCGATTACGGCGCCGGCGATCCAGGCTTTTGAGCCCGAGTCGCTGTCAGAGTCGGAGGAGTTTCCTGAGTTTGAGCCGGACGAGCCGCCGGAACCGGATTCCTTGGGCTTTGCGCCGGTGAGCACGCCGTATATGGAGGAGCCGACGTCGTTGAAGATGGAAGATGTGTTCTGGAGATAGCAGTTCTCATAGCCGCCGCTGAGGCTCGAGTCGTAGACGACGCCGACGCATCCGTTCTTGTTACCCGCGCATTCCTCCATGCAGCTCGTGAAGTTCTGCGAGTGTACCATGGTCATGTTTGTGCCTTGGTTCGTCTGCCCGCAGTGCACGGCGAAGTTCTTGCTGTCGTCCTGCGTGCTCGTGTATGTCTCATTCTTGTTGCACTCGGTGTCGGGCGTGTCGATCTGGTCAATAGTGGCGCTGTGCGTGATCTTTAAGAGCGTCCCTGTGTCAGGGAGCGTTGAGGGGAAGCCGGTCTTGGGCCAGCAGTTCGCAAAGCCGCCCGTTAAGCCAGGAACGAATACGACGCCGCGGCAGAGTGGGTGCTCCTTCATGCAGCTTGTCAGACACTCTTCGAGGGAGTCGGCATGGTAGTAGGCCTGGAAGGGATTGTCATGGTAGGCATAGGTCCAGTGAGTGTCGTAGTCGCCGCCGATGTCCTTGTTGCATTGGACTGTGTATGAGACGCCGTCGAAACCATCGAGCGAGTGTCGCGATTTGTCGGCGGCGGGGCACTCTGTGTCGAGAGCCTTCATCTGATTACGGTCGACGAGGGCGGAGTGGGTTCCCTCTTCGTCCGTGAGGGCCTTGGAGTACACGGTTTTGTTAGAAGAGAGTCTGGACGTGGTCGAGTTGCGCATCCAGCATTGACCGTCGCCTTCTCTCCAGACGACACCGAAGCAGCCTTCGCCGCTGCCCCAAAACCGCGAGCAGTACTCCATGCAGTCAGTCATCGAGTTGACCGTGAAAGGATCGTGTGCATCTAATCGAGTATTAGACAGAGCCGGCTGCCAGCGTGGCGGTGCGACTCACCGTTGAACGGGTTGTTCTGGTTGCATTGTATGTTTGTGAAGTTTAGGCCGTTGCCAGATGTGAAGGAAGTAACGCATTTCGAAGTATCACGACCGAATAAAGACTCTACAAGCACTGCGCAACGTCAGCCATCGCTCACTTCATTATCTTGTGCGCGTCGGTGACTTACGTGGTGTGGCCAACGTCCTGCTCGCCCATAGGAGAGCGAGCAGGCTTCCTTTCGTCGAGAACCCCATGATATCCACACCAAACCAGGCCCCGAGGACAGTCCTACTGAGTTTCTTGAATCGAGATGGGATGGCGAAGTTCACGTACCCCTACGGACACGGATATTGACGCTCGTACAGCGCGGACAGAACGCGAGACAGCACAGTGACACAGGGATCACCGAGGATTAAGACGAAAGTCCGACGGGTGGGCTCACCTTCGAGGAGCCACAGGCCTTGGTCCAAGCACTGACGCATTTTGCTCACAGAGCACTGCCTGTTCCGAGTCCACATACCATTCAGCCCCCGAACTAACCTCATTGGCAGGGGCTTGTGTTCCATGTTAGTGGTTTGCGAGGAGCGGTAAGGCTGAGGCTGCATGGACTGGCTGCGGTCGCAGATTAGCGCAAGGCCCCCCGCGAGACCTGCGTCTCGAATGAAAGGATGGCGGCTCAATATTTGTAGGCCTGATGTGCCTAACGCTCGTGCAGACGTCGCCGCCATCGCACCGTACGTAGCTTTGTTCACTACAACACGCTTTCATGTTCTCGAACGACCTCTCTTCGCAGCATAAAATCTATGATCAATCTCACCGAGTAGCGTGTTTGGCGTGAGGCGTTAAAGCTTCGCTCGACAAGCCTTTTGCCTGATGGGGTTCGCGCGGGCTCCATCTGTCATGCCAGCTAGGTTTCCTAGGGTATGGCACTCCTGCATCAATGTACCCCAATCGTGTGAGGCTTGGCACACCCAGTGCTAAGGCACGAATCCTAATTTTGGGCCCAACCGGCGTTAAACAAGCCCTTGCTCGTGCTGACATGGCCCCGAGCGTGTGGAGAATGCTCGCTCATTTCCTGGCGGCTGCAAAAACTTCGGACTTTTATCAGATCGCCACAAGTGTTCATCAATCTTATAAATTGCGAACTTGGGGAACGTATTCTTTTGTCGTGATTGTCGGGATGGCATTTGTCAAAATCCATGCTGTGCGACGAACTGCGTGTTGGGATTCCGCGCGAACTTAAGCTAAGGACCGGTAGGAGCCGGGAAATTACCACCTCTACCCGTCTCAGTTAGCCCCCTCGTACAGCAGAAGGCCCTGGTGGGTTGCGAGTAAATGAATAGCTGAAAATTTGATAGCAGACCGATGGTCGCCTGGAGTAGTACATTTTGAGGGGGAAAAAGCGGCCGGGAGAACCTCATCCGAAGGTGAATATTTCTCCGATCCGACATAAGCTTTGGTATCGAGATAGACCCTTAACGCCGCTAGATAATCTAATGCCCATGCACCACAGAATCGTTGCATCATTAAACGCCCAAATGCGCACATAACAGAACCAATGGATGCTTTTATCGCCTGTTCGTCTTTCCCATGCCTCGTTTGCCCGTGACCTATGCGACTGTTAGTGTCAATTCTGCAGGAGAAGGCAAAAATTCCTACCAAATGCTTGACCAACGACCCAGTTTGGTGCCTGTCGGCTTCACCTTGTCTGGCCATCCTGTTCATCTTCTTCTGTGACAGCTTGGCCAGCCTCTCAGCCTTTGAACGAGATGCTTCATCCGTGACGCCATCTGTCCTGCGGTTTGTGCTCTGGCTTCTAGCACGGCTCTTGGCCCGCTCGAGAGCAGCCTTGGGGGTATCAATTTCCATAGCATCGCCATCAACGCCTTCCGAACGGCTACGAGCCAGACTGCGGCCACGGCTCTGGCTTCGTGCTCGCGAAGCAACATTGGAAGTATCGTAGCCAAGGCTCTCGAGATGGGATTCCATCTGAGACATCTTGACGGCCTTGGCGGAACGGGGAATGACGGCCCTGTTCTTGAGACTCTTCCGCATCTTCGCCTCGTTGCGAATAAGCTGCCTCTTCTCGCGGATGAGCTCTGCCTTGTATCGAATATCTGCCTCCTCGGCATCTTCTAAATCGTCCTCGGACTCGTAGAAGCCCTCAGCTTCAAGCTTCTCCTCTTCCTCCTCCAATGCTGCGAGCTTGGCCTCAATGTCAGGATCAATGAAATCGTAGACGTTCTTGCCGTCAAAGACCTCAGGTATCCTGTCTTCCTTCCATTCTGGATTCTCAAGAATGTAGTTCTTCCGCATGTTGAAGTTGTATACACCAGCACCTCCTTCCTCCTCTTCAATGTCGCGCTCCAGTCTTATCCGGTCCGGATCATTACTGTCGTACTTCTTCCTGTTCTTGACAGCATCCGGAATAGACGTTTCGCGGGTAACTCCACCCATGGGCTGAGCGACGTGGATGCGGCGAAGAAGGTCACCAAGCCTACCAGTTGGCTCACCCGAGCTATTCGTGCCTGCCTTGAGCTTCTCTGCATTACGTGCGGCCAACAAGCGATCGCACGCCTCGTTGCGGACGTTCATCAACCCTTCGGTTGTAGTGCAGGAGAGTTGGAGCAGCTCCACCTCACCTGATTTGAGCATACCTTGGATCAACTCCTGGCTCTCGGGGTCCAGATCTTCTGGTCTCGTAACATCAATCTTGTTGATGACAACGAATACCAGCTTATTGGCAAACAAAGGCTTGATTGAATTGAACAGTGAGACTTGAGCGGATACGGAATAACCGCACTGCTCAGACAAGTCCATGAAATAAAGGACAGCCGCACGCAAATGAGCGATTGCGCAGATGGACTGATGCTCGATCGTATTCATTTCCTCAAGCGGGTGGTCGAGAATACCGGGAGTGTCAATCGCCTGGAACCGCAACATCTTGTAGTCGAAGTGTCCGACGAAAAGACTCTTGGTGGTGAAAGCATAGGGCTGAACGTCGACATCGGCCCTGGAAATACCCTTCAAAAAGGACGATTTACCAACGTTGGGGTAGCCGCAAATAACGAGCGTGCGGGTGTTGGGGTCGATCGAGGGCAGACGGCCCAAATGCTGTCGGACCTGCTCTAGGTAGACGAGCGGGTCTTTAAGCCGTTTGCAGATTGTGGCCATGCGGCCAAGGGCGGCGCGCTTGAGGTTCTTGCACTGGAACAAACTCTGGCTGCGATAGAATTAGCTTTACCAACACTGTTGTGGCTGAACCCCACTTACCCATATTTGATGAGCCTGACATAATCGCGAGCAACGGCCTCAATCAATGACTTGGCGGTGCTCAGCTGGCCCAGCGCGATCCTGAAGTGATCGGCATCGTACAGCGTGTTCAGAAGGTCGCGGTGGAATGGGTGGATGTCTGCGAGGCGCGGGAAACCGTTGATGGTGGCGGTCAAGCGCTCGGTGAAGGTCTCGGACGTGTACTTGACTTTACGAGTGTAGAAGGCTCGGATTCTGCTGATCTTGAAGCCAGCGCGGATCTGTGTGGGAAGTCGCCTCTGTCTGCGCACAAGTTAGCCCCGCCGCGCGGGCTGCTTCTGGGGAGGGAGTCGTACGTGCGGGAGAGCACAATGTCGAGGAACTCCTGCGACGTCGGCACGACGGGGATGTCTTTCCACTGGGTCTTGGACATGATTGCAGCGACGCCGTGTTGTGCTGGAGTGCAGGAAGTCTGAGGCGGCGTATCGATACCAGAAATTTTGTCGCTCTTGCCAAATCTTTGCGCTAGCAGGGGCCCACTAGCCGAGCGCCGCTTCCCCTTTGGGTGGCGGCCCCGCTTCGTCCCACGCCAGAGGTGCAGTCCAGAATGCGACGAAATGGGAAGAGCATATGCACTGGCAGCATTTTCAGGTGGATTTCGTGTTGCTGTCAAGGGTTTTGGGTGAAAGATCGGACATAACTGTGGTCTGGGTGTTTTTTCTTCTTCTAAAGTGTCGAGTCTCTGATTCGGAGCCGCTGGATTACCCCAACGTTTCTGATGGGTTACAGTGAGCTTTGAATTCAGGTACATTGACAGTAGAGATTACAATTGGTGCATAATAATCCTACATGGTGTTGAAAAGGCAGTAAGGAGCGATTAGTGGTGGTTTCGATGAACCCTTATGTTCATTTCGCAACCGATGGAAAAGTAAAAACGTCACGCTGGACATAAACGTAGAAATTTGGTATACTTGCACGTCGTCTTGATCTTAGTACATAAATGAGACGGAAAATCAAAGGACCAAGCAACCTGAAAACTGAAACAAGGAGCAGGATTTGTAGGTCCACCCTCACCGTCAATCTTGCACTTCGAACCTCTGATGTGAGAAGCTCTTAGACTAAGAAGGCTGCTGGGTCTTTCCCGCCACGACACTGCATCTGCATGGATTGTCTCCTCGCGCATGAGGACATGCCTTGCACTGCGATCCATCTGCCGCTGTTCCGTCTCCCCAATACATCGTGCGGCCTGCATCATTATCAGTTCCTGAAGTCACAAACTACGAATTGTCAAGATCACGTACAACGGCAGCAATCTCACAGCTGAGATGGTTTAGCGCAATTGGCAAGGTCTTGGGGCGATAATTGGGCCATTGTGTGAGTATAGATGTGCGAGCTGAAGAAAAGGTGTATTCGTTTAGACTTTGGGGTAGCTTGATGATGTTGACGGATCAAGTTCGTCAATTGAACAGTAGATTCCTGTAGTTCGTGGTATGGTGATTATGATAATACGGGGTAGGGGGAATATACGCACTCTCTGAGGCTCTGGGTATGTGAAGTAGGACATCACATCGTTGACTGTCTGCTCTGCCGTTCGCGAAAATCCACAATCTACAGCGAATATTCAATAATCTGGATTATAGGGGCTACTCTTCGGTTCTTTTTGATAAATATTGACTGCAATATTCGCCGTACCGGGTCGTGATCTTTGACTTTAGAAATCGAAACCTCACATCATAGTGACGTAAAGAATGATGTTGATGGCTAGATACGTCGCTCTAACCAAAAATGACAGTTGGAAGCTAATAATATGGGGGGAAATTGCCATAGCAATCCTCGAGTTCCAACAATTGGCACATATGCTTCAAAGGACAGGTACAGTATGTTTACTTGCACTACTCAATACACCGCCTTGTCTGGGTAACAGCCTCAGTAAGATAGCATATAGACGGTTGGCTCTACAAGAATCTGCTACCTGGACCTTCGAGAAAATTTAGTGAAGGAAAAAAAAGCGGCGACTCGTGTCCATTATGCAGCTGCAGGTCTCAATACCAAAAACTACGCGAATGCTGCACAAATTAGCATCTCTCGATGCTCAATATCCTAGCTATAATGCTTATAGTAATTAACTTACACATCATGGGGGGCCTGTTCAGTATAATACCTCGGATAGCCGCCCTAAACAATCGTCACGTGAATCACCAGCACTCTATTGCCTCCCTTGAGGTATTGTTCCTTCTTGCACGCGGATTTACCTCTATGCAAAAAATATAGAATGAGTGTATCTCTTGCTCATCATACTATATGAATTTTCCTTACGTTTCATCTAACGTCTTGTGGAGGTCAGTGTTCTATACTTTCTTACATCGGACAGCCCAACCATGGACGCGATGATTCTAGCTTGAAAACAGGTTGTGACTTGGGGTATCCTCCTGTAACCAGACCATTCCCAACACGTTCCTCGACCACCAGCCATTCTTTGACCTAGCGCATTCCCCGCTTATACATCCTAATCAAACAGAGATGTAAGGGATTTCCATGGCCCAACGTTCACGAGTTGTGACTACGTTTTCGCCAACACCCTTGATCCTCACAGCAACTCAATCGGTCATGTGCAGCTACAATGGCCGAAATATGCCACAAACCCAACTGCTCCTGGTTATCGTTGCCAACACTGCGAGACCTGAAAGACCCCCCTCCCTTGAAGCCAAATCCTGAGCTTTCAGGTGTGGGAGTAAGACGGCAAGCAATTGCATTGTTGGGAATCCATGACTGACTAAAACATCAGGTAATTCTCGGCTTTTCCATAACCGCCTACTTGACCGTTGCGCTGCTATACTTTCACTACATCACTGTGTACGATCCTCACCGCATTGGTCAGTTAGGCAAGGAATACACGAATCCGGTAGATAACGGCGTTCTTACATTTATCCGAGAGAAAGTAACTTCGTGGACTCCGAGTGTAAGTGCTTGAAGCTAATGTGCTGTACGGGATGCTTTGCTAATATTTTGTGAGTAGCGCCGTTTCGAATATGCCATGGAGAAATCGGTCCTCATTCTTAGCGACACGCAACTCGTAACAGGACTCGCTATATTGATCGCAGGGTACTCGCAGCTTTCGTGCGGGATTAGTTCCTACCATTGGCAGATTTTGGTGTACGTTGCGTGGTTCTCTTCATTTACGTTTCTGTCGGCGATGGCATTTTTAGAGGGATACTTTCAGACGAACAACAACCTACGGCTTATTAGAGTCTTCTTTATGTGTATCCTGGGTGGGCTTATGGTAGCTGCGCTTCTGCCGACGGGGAGTCGGAATTGGCTGGATGCTGCAAGGGAAGCTGAGCCGCTCTATGCTGGCCTTGAGGCGGAGTGCTTTTATGAACAGTGAGTCAGTCTGATAAAGAGTTGAACTTAGACCGAGCTGACCTCCTGGTGAACATATAGACTATCTATGGCTTCCTATACCAAAGGAGGCCCAAAAGTTTGGTCGGTGGTCCTCTCCATCCTCGTGGTCAGTCTCTCCTACATACACAGTGGTATCAGGCTATTCGATCCCACTGCCGAGTTCAGCCGGAAGTACTTTCACACCATTCCAGGCTTCTACCTAAAGAAGCTTCTCTATTTTCTAGAGCGCCGAGCCACATGCCGATGCATCCGAGCTGCCGCTTGGACGGTACTGTATATGATGGTTTTCGCTGGGTTTATATTCCTTCGTGCAATGTATGATGTAGCTGAGTCGATGCTCGCCGAGATTATATGGCTGTCTTTCGCAATAGTGAGTTTCATTGTTCCCTTGTGCTAGAGGTACTTGCTAATCAAGCTCTGACTTCTAGGCGTGGGGCTCACTTAAAGTGTGGGATACCCGGACATTGGCGTGGGCTAACCAACTTGAGGACGGGACAATAGTTTTTGAGAACACTGCTAACAGCGAAGATGTATGGTCGTTTGGACAGACATTGCCGTTGGTCCTCTTGTTGTTACCGGTATTGTCGATGTTCCAATCTTACCGTCAGTGATGCTATCGTTCTGATATAATACTAAACAAACGCTAACGGACAAAGTGGACAACGATGCAAAGACGCAAGACGCCCTCCATACTTTGCCTACCATCCGAGAATCTGGAATAACACAAGGCGAGAACAAACGGCAAATGGTAGGGTTCGCTGTTGTGTCTACTGGCACAGGTGCAGAAGACGAACAAGCACCTGCTACCCGCACCTCGAACTCAGGCGGTATAAAGCGCTGCGTCCCCTGGCCCCTGGCAATACCACCATACATCAACAGTCGGAGTCCCTCCGAAGACGTCACTATTTGTACGTCTTCCCTTACTACCACAAGATCCACGTCACCAATCATGCCACACCCTCCGCCATATACCTTCTCCCCCGATCTCCTATCTAGAACGCTTCTCCCGCCGCTACCCCGCCACCCCTACCACTCCTTCTTCCGCTACGCCTGGTACCGAGACCACATCTACCTCCTTATTTGCCAGAGTCTCATGCTAGGTTGCGTGATCCTGTGGGCACAGAGCGAGATCGTGTCTGTGCTCGGCATTTCATACATCCTACACAATAGGCTGTTTCTCATCTGGGTATTTGGCTTTATACCCGTATCGAGTGCGGTGCACCTTGCAGCGTGGTATATCGGTGCGAGCGTGGTGCGAAGGATTGATGGGGCGGAGGAGTGGCTGAATGGGAAGGGGGATAGGGATGTGATGAAGATGGAAAAGAGGTGGTGGGGGAGTATGAGCGTGGGGCAGTGGGTTTATTGGGGGTTGCGGTTCGTGTTGAAGGGTGGGTGTTTGGTCATGACGTTCCTTGCGAGCGCGCAGATTGCGGGGCCGTATAAATCAGATCGGAGTGATGGATAGAGATATTCTCATGAGTAGTGATATTTACGTTTGCATTTCATATTGCCATATCAGTTTCTTACTTGCGGCCTGATCATCTATCGTGGTCGTGCCTCTCATCCTGTCTGTTGCCTGTCCTTTTTAAATGGCTCTTTCCTCATAAAGCAAGTCGTAACGCGATACAATCCTCTCCTCCCATCATCAAGCGCCACCCACTTCCTCGATGACCTTCTTGAGATTGTGTATGTCATGCGCAAACCGTCCCAAGAACAGCCCGTCCACACCTTCGGCGATCTTCGCAAACGTACCAGGCCCTGCGCTACCTCCATATAGTATCCTCGTCACGCCCTCCCTTGCGCCAGCCAGCCGCCTCAGCTCCTTCGTCACATTCACAACATGATCCGCGTCCGCCGGTTCTTTTGCACCTATTGCCCACACAGGCTCATACGCGAGTATCACCTCGCTCTCGTCTGGCACTGCGGCAAGGACTGATGTGACCTGCGGTGTGCACTCTGAGATTGCGGCACCGACAGCCGCTGAAGGCGACGTCGTGTTATGCGTTCGCTCCCCGATGCACACCAGAGGAATCAGTCCGTTCCGCGCGCAAGCACCGGCTTTCTTCGCGACGCTCTCGTCTGTCTCGCCAAAAAGCGCTCTCCGCTCCGCATGCCCTATCTCTACGATCCTTGCGCCGGCCTGCTTCAATACTACTGGCGACACTTCTCCGGTGTACGCGCCCTTGTCTTCCCAGTGTGTGTCTTGGGCGCCGAGGAGTATGGAGGAGGGTTGGAGGATTTCGGCGGCGGAGACGAGGGTCACGAAGTCGGGGATTGCGAAGAGGTCGATGCGGGCATTCCAGGCGTCTCCGTCAAGCTGGAGCATGCCACGGATATATGAGAGGGTGGAGGGCAGGTCAAAGTACATTTTAAGGGAGACGCCGACAATGCGACGGGGACGAGTGAGCGGGGGCATTGCGTGCGTGCTGCGAGAGGGTAGCTAGAAGGACTGGTAGATGGTTGCAGTGCGTGCAGAGGGTAACGGATGGACGTATACTGGACCTAGCTGGCAGCTGGAAGGTGAGCAGGTGATGTCGCGATATAATTACTGACGTCGTTGGAGGGGCCGAGGGTTACTGCAAGGGGCAGGCCCGGGGAAGGCGAGATCGGTCAGTACACAGCCAGAGCGGGGGCGAGGCTGTTCAGGAACAGGCTAGTAAATGTGCTTGGATACGAGGCAATCCGAAATCTAATTCTATTCAGAACCGTAGCATCGTCGATGGAGACATTGGAGGCATTTCCGAAGAAAGAAGGCCGCCGGTGCATTGCAACGAACCCCACGCAGCAGGGGTTGCTGGTCAGCTTCACCGCGGGGTATTTCCCCGACGCAAATTGCGCTCCCCGCACAGAACGAGGCCAAGCGGTACTCGATGGAGTCAATTGCGTCGCAAACGCGAAGTTGCAGGCAGAGCAGAAGAACAGCACGCATGACGACCCAAACGGGCCAGATCTTGGCGCCGATTTCGCCGATTCTCAGACCGCCGCTAAGCAATTGTTCCCCTCTACTGCACCTCCCACTCGCATACGCACGCTAAACACATTCTCATACACCACTCGTGGTTCATGCATCGCCAGCTCGCGGATCGTTGGGCCCGCGTTCGCTACATTGGATAGCTAACCAGCATAACTAGCCACTCACCGCACCTACTCGTCGGAAACTTTGCCTGCTCGGCTTTCGGTGTATGCTGCAAAACCCCCGAGCAACGCTTATATACTTCTGTGGGGTTGTGCTGACCTGGGTACCGTATAGGCAAGAGGAGGAAGACGGATAGGGTTTTTTCTTCTTCAGTTCATAGCATTCCATTGCGTACCGCGCCGCCACCATGCACATCTCGAAGATGCTCGCGCAGTCGAAGGAGGAGGGGAAGCCCACCTTCTCCTTCGAATTCTTCCCGCCGAAAACCGCTCAGGTACCTACAACAAAGAAGCGCTGCAACTCTGAGACATGGAGCTAATTTTCTGCAGGGTGTCCAGAACCTCTATGACCGCATGGATCGCATGCACGGCTTGGGTCCCAAGTTCATCGATATTACGTGGGGCGCTGGCGGCAGCCTCTCCCATTTGACCTGCGAGATGGTCAAGGTCGCCCAAAGCGTTTACGGCCTCGAGACATGTATGCACCTTACATGTACCGACATGGAGAGGTCCAAGATCGACGATGCGCTGAAGACGGCCTACGATGCCGGGTGCACAAACATCCTCGCCCTGCGTGGTGACCCACCAAGAGAATCAGAGAAGTGGCAGGCAGTTCAGGGCGGGTTCAAATACGCAAAGGACCTGGTGAAATACATCCGGGAGAAATACGGGGACCATTTCGATATCGGCGTGGCGGGGTACTCGGAAGGCAGCGATGACAACGATAACGTAGATGAGCTCATCGATCATCTGAAGGAGAAGGTGGATGCAGGTGGTACCTTCATCGTTACTCAGATGTTCTACGACACCGACATCTTTATCGACTGGGTGCACAAGGTCCGCGCAAAGGGTATCGATATCCCAATTATTCCTGGCATCATGCCTATCTCCACGCACGCTGCTTTTCTCCGTCGCGCAAAATGGTCCAAGATCAGAATTCCGGATCAATGGACTGACGTTCTGGAGCCTATCAAGAACGATGACTCGGAAGTTCGTGAGGTTGGAAAGGGCCTTGTTGCCGACATGTGCCGGAAGCTGATCGATGCCGGCATTCTTCACCTACACTTGTAAGCCGAACCCAAACATATCCTCAAAACCTTTGTGCTGACTTCTGAAGCTACACGATGAACCTCGCCCAGTCCAGCCGCATGGTCCTCGAGGAGCTAGACCTTCTCCCCGATGTCGAAAGCCCGCTGCAGAAACCGCTGCCATGGCGGCCGTCACTTGGCCTCAAGCGTCGCGAGGAGAATGTCCGACCCATTTTTTGGCGCAACCGCAACCGCTCTTACATTGCTCGTACGCAAGATTGGGACGAGTTTCCTAACGGTCGCTGGGGTGACGCTCGATCTCCCGCTTTCGGTGAATTCGACGCGTACGGTATCGGTCTGAAGGGCAGCAATGAGCAGAACATCAAGCGCTGGGGAACCCCAGCATCTGTCAAGGACATCTCGGACATTTTCGTCAAGTATATGTCTGGCAACCTCGAATCGTTGCCCTGGAGCGAGTCGGCCATCTCTAAGGAAGCTGACACCCTCCAACAGAACCTCATCGACCTGAACCGCCGCGGCTTCTTTACCATCAATTCGCAGCCTCCCGTGAACGGCGCCAAGTCAAACCACCCGGTGTACGGATGGGGTCCAGCACATGGCTACGTCTACCAGAAGGCATACCTAGAAGTCTTAGTTTCGCCTGAGTACATTGCAGAATTGATTACCCGAGTCGAGCGTGATCCTGAGATCACCTACTATGCGGTGAACAAAGATGGCGACCTGAAGACCAACTCTCCGGAGGGACCAAACGCTGTCACATGGGGTGTATTCCCTGGGAAAGAAATCGTGCAGCCGACCATCGTCGAGGCAGTCAGCTTTCTGGCCTGGAAGGATGAGTTCTACCGGCTAGGTCAGCAGTGGGCAAACTGCCATTCTTCTACCAGCCCCTCGCGCTATGTGATTGAAGATGTAATGGATACATGGTACCTCATCAACATTGGTAAGTAATGGTCTCTATGAAAAAACATAATGATACTGACTTTGGATGATAGTCCACAACAACTTCCAGGAGAGCAATGGCATCTTCCCTCTCTTTGATGGGCTCGAGGTAGCGGACATGGAGAAGGAACTCCATTCCACAGGCCTTACTAATGGTGAGACGACGAACGGCGACTCATCTGCCAGCGGTAACGGCGGACCTACCAACGGCAAGAAGTCGACTTTGAATGACCTCGTTGAAGCTGCAAAGTCAGCTGCATCCACAGTGACCAACGGCATTACGGCTTGAGTTTCTCAAGCTCAAGTAAATATTGACACTCCATCTTGACCTGATTGTATTCAACAAGCGAGCCCGACCGCATGCGCAATTCAACCCTGCTTCAACCCACGGCCGGCAACTATCTCCTTTTGTGTTCCTGGATCTTTCTGCTGATTAGATTGGTGTTTCGGTTTGTTCCCTACTGTCGAGAATCTGCATATTAAAGTCATGCCAGAGCATGCATGTGGATATAACGGTGTCGATTCAACCTGACGACCCTAATGAGAATAACGAAGGGTAAATGTTGGAAAAGTTTATTGGTAGCATATGAGATACCCGACCAGCCCTTCAACTGCGCTGGTCAAAAACTAAAATGTCAAATCTATCAGGATTTTAGCTTGGGGATATCGACCCATATCTATATGTGCCACATACACCTGCTGTGATAAGTGCCGACTCACTACTCCACTCCACCTCGGTTCGGAGATAAAGATTAGGTATAGTTGATATTACGTCATTTTGCCTTCTCCACATCGATGTGGCAGCACGTCAACCGACTATTTGGGGGTATGCGATGCTGAAACAGTATTATAACACGATTATTCACACATGCATTCTGCTTTGAAAGCTGTCCACCCTTCAGGATACGCCGTGACCCGCTGTACTTGCCTTCGACTACAGAGCATCACCACTTCATCATTCCGTCTGAATCCGCAATCAAGGCCCCACATACACTTCTTTGCTCCCAATTCAAAACCAAGACATAACATTTCTCAATTTAGTACCACCCCGGTCAGGAACAAGAACGGGAATAAGAAGATGACAGACGCAACGAATCATCCTCTAAGCGGCCTCTGGCAGCCAACCCAACTGCAGAGGCTATACTATGGCCCCGACGCCGTATCGACCCATCTTTTGGATTGCCTGCCTTCTAAGTCTAGCAAAGCTTTCATCATTACGGGCAAGAGTTTGGCGACCAAAACCCCACTGGTCAAGCAGGTAGAAGAAGTCCTTGGCTCGCAGCACGCAGGCACGTTCTCCAGCATCGGGGAACACGCGCCTGTCGCAGCACTGGATGAGGCAACCACGCTCGTGGAGAAAGACGGGAGCATCGACACTGTCGTCAGCATCGGTGGCGGCTCACCTATAGATTCGTCCAAGGCAATTAGTTACAGACTGCACGAGAAGAGCGGGAAGTGGCTTTTCCATATCGCGGTGCCGACAACGCTGAGCGCGAGCGAATGTACCATGATGGCGGGATACACTCAGGCAGACGGCGTGAAAACTGGCGTCCGAGCTGCAGAACTTGTTCCCAACGTCGTGCTGTACGACGCCCAGTTTGCGGCCCACACGCCGGAACGACTCTGGCTCAGCACAGGTCTCCGCGCGCTCGACCACGCTGTCGAACTCTTGTACCATCCTACGGCATCAGAAATGCCTGCGCGCTGGCAATGTCTCCAGTCCGCAGCGGCGCTCTTCGACGGCCTCTCCGCATATAAGAAAGATCCTAAGAACCAGGACACGATAACCAGATTGCAACTCGCCGCTTTCGCAAGCCTAGGCTTCCTAGGCACTAACATTAAAGGTGGCCTCGGACTCTCGCACGCTCTAGGCTACGCTCTCGGCTCGCCCTACAGCATCCCGCACGGTATCACGTCCTGCCTTACTCTGGGGCACGTCGTCAAACTCAAGGCTGAAGATCCTGCAGCTGCAGAGCAAGTAGCTAGGCTCTTACCCTTCCTTGGGGAAACCCGGAGTGGAGATGATAAGAAGGATGCGGAGAAGGTGGGAGAGCGTATCTTGAAACTAGTGAAGGACCTCGAGCTCGATTACGATCTTAGGAATTACAAGGTTGGGAAGGATCAGATTCCGGTCATTACGAAGAGGGCGAGTGGGCAGGAGGAGGGTGGGGAGTTGTATGGGAAAGTGGAGACGTTGGTTAAGGGGTTGTTCTGACTAAGTGCAGGAAAGCTGTGAGCGAGCTACGATATTCGCAGAATGGACTGAACAGGACAGGGAAAGAGGAAAAACACATGTAATTATCTTGTAATCTTTATGTACCTGTACACCTGAGACCGACAACATACGCGTTCGGAAAATACATACTACCAATCCTGATAGCCCGGATTCGTCGCCGTGAACTCCTTCTCCTTCCATCCGCGGAGCTCCTTCAGATCCTTATTATCGTTATCCAACCGCTGCAGAAACTCTGCTCCCTCCCCATCAACCTTCATCTCGCCCGCCTTCTCCTTCACTAGCTTCTCCTGCTCCTCCGGCGGCATATATCCTCCGCCCCTCATACTCCGCTTCTGCGCCGAGTAGATCAACTCCCGCTCGTACGGCATCCAGTAGAACCCATCCTTGTGCCAACCCTGCTCGGGGATGACGAACTCAGGGATAGATACAATGTCTTCTTCGCTCTCGGACGGCACGGCCTTACCGAAGAAATACGAGTATCCGCGTTTCAACAGACCCGGTTCCGCAGGCTTGTACGTCTTGACCCAGTGGTGGCCCTTTCCTGGGCCAAGCGGCACACGATCAAAGCCCTGCAGCGCTTCAGGCTTGTACTTTACCTGCTCCCACGCGTGCTGTACTACGGGGTGCATGTACTCATTCGTCTGTGTATGATGGTGTTCGTGTTTATGCTCGGGGTCGGTCTCGCGGTTCAGGAAGTAGTGGCCCGGTGTACGCGCCTCGGAGCCCGCAGCTCTCATGATGCCTTCGTATGAATCGAGGATGGGCGCGATGCCCCAGCCGCCATAGTGCCCGTGTGCCTTCGGGTCGTCTTTCGAGCGCTGCATGATTTTATCGAGCGCTTTTGCGTAGTCGCTCATGATGTTGTCGTCGATTTGGAAGCGCAGGAAGGGGACGCAGCGATCAACCATCCAGAAGAAGGTTGTAACGCTCATAATCTCCAAGTCGCCTTTGCTCTTTTCCGGAGCTTTCGAGCTAAACCATCCAGACTTTGCAATACTTTTGGGGCCGTCTGGATTGTCGGTGCCTTGCTTGATATCTTTCATGCCGTCGCCGCTGCCGCCTCCGACGTTGATGTGGACACCCGGGAACCAGCATTGAATGAGATTCGTCTTACTGTTTTCTGGGAGCGACCACAGTGTTGGCCCGAAAGCCTTCCTGTGCTCCTCCAGGGCCAGAGCATGGAATGCATTCTCGATTTGTGGATGGATCTCCGTGTTGTGAAAGCCATAGGGCTTGTTTTTCGCCTTGGTGTCAACCCACACATTGTCAGGATATCCCAGACTACCGACGGTGTCCCATACGCCGACAACCTTGATCTTGATATTCTTCTCAGCGCTGTCAAGCCAGTTGGCTCCAGAGCCCTTCTTGAACTCCCAGTCCTCGTCCTTGACTTTGATAGTGAATTTAGGTGGTGGGCCCTCGCCCTCCCACCGCTTACCCCAGTCACTGCTCTCAAGAGGCTTAGTTGCGTCAATGGACTTGTAGTTAGCATACATCTCCCAGAATTGGCCCATAGCTCGTGGCTTGCAAATACCGGCGCGACACACAAGGCCAGCGCAAGCACGGACGGTGTATGCTCCGCGGGAGAAACCGAAGAAGAACAGCTCATCGCCAGGGTTATAGTTGTTGACGAGGAAGTTGTATGCCTCGCAGACGTTCTCGTCAAGGCCGCCACCAAATGCTCCTACAAGCTGTTAGCTTCTGACT
This sequence comes from Paracamarosporium sp. OC-R06-R3, assembly GCA_019828545.1. Lineage (NCBI taxonomy): Eukaryota > Fungi > Ascomycota > Dothideomycetes > Pleosporales > Didymosphaeriaceae > Paracamarosporium > Paracamarosporium sp. OC-R06-R3. The sequence continues at coordinate 296,307 of JACVRA010000148.1, forward strand.
TATCATGTAGGGAGTTGAACTCACCAGTCCACTTTGCTTCGAGCCAGCCCATCCCAGTACCAACACCAGCATCGTAATATACCAACTGTGGTGCCTTCAAGCCATTCTCATCAACGTACCAAGAGGCGATAGAGCGGCTCATCTTCGCTACATTAGATGGGATGGTTTGTGTGCCGTGTGCAGAGCTTTGCCATGTTCCATCGCAGCATATGATGATGCGCTTCTTTGGCTGTGTAGGTGCTGGGCGCTTCTCTCTTGATGCCGATGGCGGCATCTTGAAGGCTTCGACTTCCGGGATGTTCAGCGGATTGCCATCTTCGTCCCGGAACCCGCCCTGTGAGAAGCCCTCTTGGTGCTGAGAACCGCTCCGGAAGATGCTGTTTGGTACGGGTTGGAAGCCGTCTTGCGAAAAGCCATTAGATGTCGGTTGGAATCCCGCTTGGGAGAAGCTGGAGTCAGTCATGATTGTGGATGTAACGATTATAGATCGAGCTTAATGGAGATGTTCATACGATTGAAGATCTCTGAGCCATCTTTTTATACTGCCGCTGCTGGGCCGTGTCGCTAGGCCAGTACCTGTTCTAGATGCGAAGGTCTCGGCCAGCTGAACTATTGGGGCAGCGCCAACGGACAAGCTGAAAGCTGGTATGTCCATACGTGGAAGTTGACGCGCATGCTTTGCGAGTATAGTCGGTCTTCCCGAAGCTGGGGAAGTTCTTTTCTGGTTAGGTGTGCGAAAAGTCTCGCGCTACTGGGTGGATTTGTCCATTTTGACATTGGGCCTGGAAAGTCTATACCAAAAGCACTTGTGGTTCGCGGTCCAGAGCGCGGCCCGTCGCGAGGTGGCTTGTATTCGGCGCGTTGATCGAAAGACGCTTTCCTCTTTTCAGTCACTCGCTTCCGTTTAGAGTCTGCAGAAGCGAGTGAATGTATACAGGCCAGCTGAAGGTACGTGGAGATGCGAGATGTTATCGTATGTGAAAGTGATGACAGATCATCCAATCAGGTACATTTTGTGTGAGACGGAAGCACTGCAGCAACTGTGTTCAAGATGTTGCAGAAGGGCGTACACGCCAGTGCTGTCCTCGCTTCGCTTGCCATCCAATCACTGCTAGCGCTTTATGTCGGCGCTGCTCAACTCAAGTTTTCTCGACCATCATTAGGTCTGCGTCATGTTGTATCTATCTCTTACTACTATGCCTTCTCATGACCAAAACGACAGCAATGTTTCGTCTGTTTATAAACTCAGGTATTCTTGATGGCTGTTCTCACATGGACATGCTGCTATAATGCCGCATGTTGTAATCACTATACGTGTGCTCGACCGGCAATTATTCAACATCAATGCCCCATGATGGTTCGTAGTGAAATGCAATTGAAGCTCGTGCCGCCTATAGACGATTCCGAAATACAACAATGACGATACCTTCATCGATATTAATAGGATGAGCTGCATGATCAATGTTGACAACGGTCAACTTCATATATGTCGTACTCTAAGTCGTGAGTGTATGTGTTATAGAAAGTATCGTGACTCGAAGCCTTTGTGCTGGATCGAAGAATTGAATAAAAGCTGATGTCGTTAGTACTAAGACTCGCAGTACAATGTCTGCAGCATTACTTTTGAGCATATCGGACCAGGACGGCCTGTAGTTTTCAGAGCGGTGTTGTTTCAAAAGCTAAGATTATAGTCTTCCCTATGGACCTGCACGTTTACGTTAGCACAAGGTCATTTGCGATAAGTTCGTTCGAAGACTCTCGAAAAGAGTGAATGTCAGGTGACTAGGCCTTCTTGTTTCCGACCACTCCAGACTTGTGCTTCAAAACGAGTTGACGACAGCTTTCGGCCTGGCCTCGTGACTGTGCCCTTGTCTATCTATCTATTCTCCATATATTTTGAATCGTTCACAAGGGTACCGCCAGAGCGGGTCGGCCATCCTCCCTGCAGCTAGTGGCGATATTCAGTGCCAAATTAATCTCATTACTATACAGCCAGTCGTAAGCATTCTTACACAGCTCTGCCTATTCTACACTTTCACTAGCCACAACAGCTGGTGTAAGTTTTGGGACAGGTGCAAGGGTTTGCTTGCGATGCTGTTGCTTCCTAGACGTCCTAGTCATAGCGTAACAAGAGGAGGATGGTGCGCAAAAGACCCTCCGGGACGAGGCGCGATGTCAGAGTCAAAAAAAATCTTGCTAAGATATTGTCTTCTTAAAATTGTAGTTACCGTTAAAGGATCAACGTGAACATACAAACAGGTAGAGTATATGGCTAGCAATTATGCTCGCCAGCATCAAGCACAGCTGACAAGTCTTCCGAGACCTGTTTTTCCGCTTACTGAAGCTCATGCAGCCCTGGATCTTCCCGACTCACATCATGCATGCTGATATCTAGGACGGAAATTTGCTTCTCCCAAGCGAACCGAGGCTTGATCTCGGCGTGCACAACGTAGCCGTTTGGCAAGAGCCCAAAACTCTTATCGCAAACCCCATGAGAGAGTTGCTCAAGGAGTTTGTCAAGCGGGCTTCTATTCGGAGGCCGTAAACGATCGATAAATTCTGAAGAAGTGAGCTCATGCAGGTGGAATATTAGATACCTAGGGATCCACTCCCGGGGTGAGGTGAAGCCATATTCTTCGAACATTCTCTTATGCAGCCTATTAGTGGACTGGGATAAACCGTTAATCTTTCCCGTTGGAGTGGCCAAGACCGACTCTCCTATGTCTTGAGCAAGATTGAATACTACGACTTTGCAAAGTCGCTGATTGGGCCCCTGGGTTTCATTATCGAAAACCACAGCGATGCAGACCTCTGAATGTTCTGCATCTTTGAAACGGTAAGAGAACACTATAGCGCCCTTGTTCAAGCCCCAAGACGTGCGGGTATCTCGATGACTGTTAAATTTACGCCAGAGTCCATTAGGTTCGATCATCGCAACGTTTTGAATGTCCGGTAAGCCAAGACGAATATATACTCCGGACCTCGTATCCAACTTGAAATCCAGTGGCTCCTTGATGTATATCGTCCTCAAAATGGCCGAGCTTAACTTGTGGGATGGTATTGTCACTAGCCCTCCATGTGGCTCTTCGTTACGGGCATATTGATCTCTATTCCCTTCCGTCACGCGTAACAGACTAACGCCCAATCTCTTATCGTTAGAGCTGGCATCCTGACACTGGAGCACTGCGATTAGATTCCGCTCCGCGTCCTGTTGACTCCGATCAATAAGGGGCAACTCTATTCTCAGCCCGCGGTTGGTCATCGCATATGTGTTCTGCGTCTCATGTTGTGGTATCGGAATGACTGCACCAGAATCTCGAAATTGCTGCGGAGTTGAAGCAAGTAAACCAGAAAGTGAGGGTCTAGTATGATCAGCATACCAGTTCCAGGCAAAGAGAGACTGATCGTCAGAGCTTTTCATGATCTCTTCTTGCAGGCGTATGAACGCTTTAGCTCCCTCACCGTACAGTAGAGGCATATTGACGTCGAATATACCAAGGAGGCAGTAGGCAATATCTTCTCCACGCGTCGTAATGCGGTTCGCTGCCCAGGACATTCTAGCTGCCACACTGCAGTGTCGAATGTCGCGACCACCTAAAGTATCCACATCGACACCGGTGCAATCGGCAACCAGATCGATGAGGGTCGACCGATCCCCTAGAGGGAACCATTTTCCGTCAATCTGGCCGTAGAAGAATAATTGAGAAGGCGCAATTAGTTCCTGAAGTGTCCATCCTCGTTTGAACCACTGGCTTGATTGGAAACGCTCGACGTCGTCCCTGCTATCCTCATTCCACATTACCGCTGCAATCTTGGCATACTCAATAGAAGAAGATTGATTGGCCGAGAAATGAGATTGTATCCACAATCGTTGCTTGGGGGTGAGGTTGACGTTCAGCTGAACATCCGATAGATATGCGTAGCAGACTGAGGATCTTTTATACCATTGAAACATGGAGTTTATAGCCTCTGATAATTCAGCACTGCTGCTCTTGTCGATACAACATGTATCAATCCATATATATTCGAAGCCATCCGCTTGTGCTTGCTCACAGCAGCTCATGATCTTAGCGAAGCCTTGCTTCTGGCGGGCAGCTTGCATGTCGTTTCGCATGTCATCGAACGTAACTTCTTCATCCTCCCATCGATGAGATAGGATGGCGTACGAAGGAACATCTGAGCCAATGAACTCCCTCAGTTGGAGGGTCTCCACATTCAGCAGGCGCATCTAGCTTGAGGTACATGCAGGCAGTCTAGAAGGATTAGCCTCGTGGCATGCGTTGACAAAAACTCTAAGATGAGGCTTGTAATGACGGCCGAGGGCGATTAAAGGATCGAAGTAGAATGTGCATACCTAGGTGGAAATTTTGATCATTTAGTTGAATTCGCAGGTTCGGATCGGTGTTGTTGGAGGAATAGAGTTGCTTTCTCTGACAGACGGCATTTTGCTCGCTCAGCCCAAGGAGGCGCAGAACCCCACATCTAGGTATCCTTTATGTAAAGTGGGGGCCAAATAGAGCTCAAATCTGTATATCTCAAAAACTGCTAAGCTGTACACTATAAAACCCTCGTAGTAATCTAATTTAATCCTGGAGAGTCTATTAGTATAACTTTTAAGAGATATCAACTACTAAAATATCGCATCCTCAATGAGATTTTGGGGTGGCGCACTCCTTGGATGGGGTCACTCGCATGCTAGCCGGTATGACACCTGGCCACAAAGCCTCTAAAAATAGCTATTATGTGAATATTCATATGCGTTTCCAGAAGAGTTAAGTCTTCAAGTATCATAAAATACATTATAGCAGAGTAATCTTGCTAGCTTTCTTTACAGCAGCTCGCTTAAACGCACGCCAAGAGACTTATAAGATCAACCACTACGGATAAATTCAGAATCCATATTTACATGTGCTAAATGCTACGATGGGTTCGATATTGTTGTGTAGTTAGACTGCGTCGATCAAGTATCAGGGGAAATCTGCGTTAAGTAGGGATTGATCCTATCGAAAGCCTATCGTACAACTGTTGTTCTGTTCATTCTGCGTCCTCTTGTCTCTTCTTGCTGAAATTGCTGGTGTTTTTTTTTTTTTTTGAGGAAAAGCGTCATCATGCAAATACGTTAATATCTGCTCACCAACTTCAAGATAGCTGATAATCTTCGCTGCTAAGACTTGGTGTTGAGAACGGCTTCCGTTGTACATCAGGACCGTTGCGAACCGACACGACATCTGCCCATAAACACAACAACGGGATGGAAACACCAATCAAGTATCAAGACGGAGAAGATGCAACGAGCGTTAGTCGGAGAAGACGATGACAACGTTGAGATTTTACTACAACCACTTCGAACACAGCACCTATCTAGCGCACACACAAGCAGCATTTCCAAAGCTTTCAAGTTGTCTGCCCAAGCAAAACCTTGACTCTCGCACGCACACCAACGATCCGGTGTGAAAAAACACGTGAGCTCATTCTCTACGTCATATTCTACACGACTTCGTGTTCCAAAGTCCATTTCATACAATCTGAACTCCAATTCAAATGCTAATGCCGCTAAATGCCAATGATTCATGAATCCAAGCGTGAAAGATCGACCGTTCCCTTCGTAATCCTACGACCAGTTTCGTATCATGCTACTTGCGCTCCCGTGGACGTCCCCACAGCTCCTCTTCGCTCATGGCTTGCATGGGTGAGATGCCGTTTGAGGGTCGAGCTGCTGTGAACTCCGGACCGCATGATCCGCGATCGATGGTCAGCGAATTCAAGCCCCAGTGAATCTGCTCGGAGGCGTCATTCGGCAGGCCGATTCGCTTCCTGGCTGGCGATTGTGCTTCGGCGGTTGTGCTGCTGTTTGAGGACATCATTGCAAGGGAGAGAGAGTCCAACTCGGCCGCAAACGCCTTTTCCTCTTCGCTGTATTGGAGTGCTGAACATATATTGCTGGGTCGAGTGGTAGATTGAAGCTCTATTTCGTAGATTCTACGATCCCGTGTAAATGAAGCCTCGAGCTTACGGTGCTCGTCGTACCAAAGGTCATATTGCTCCTGCGTCATCTCAGATAGAGGTGGGTACGAAGCATTGTGCTCTGCTTCGCGCGTCTCCCAGATAACCTTTGCTTCTTGATCGACACATTCTTGGCAGAGAAATGGAACGTCCGACACAAGGCCATGGGGTTCCAGACAATTTGAACCACAGTCTTCAACTAAGTCGGTCCGTATTCGATGTGAGCAGGAAAGTTGATGGTACAGGCGGCCGCGGCAGGGCATTGACCGATTTGGACGCGTGACATATGAAGTTGGGGTAGGGCGCGCTTGCACAGGCGGTGCAGACGCGTGTGGCGTTGGCGTGCCAGTAACATGCGGGTCAACAGACCAGCCCCAACGACAAGCTTCTACTGCTTGTGCATGGCCCATAGTGTCAATAGAAAGTTTTGAAGACACCTTTTTCGGTCTGAAAGCATTGCTAGAGAAGTCCATGATGATACTGTGTTCGCGAATGTAACAGGGTTAGTAGAGAGTGGCGTTAGCTGGCCGACGGAGTTGCTGCTTGCTGCGTTGGTCGGCAGTCGAAGCGGTTATTCTGCAGTTGAGTTGATGTGATAGTTTGATACAACAGTCCCGTAGAAAGATAGTAAGAGCTTCAGTTGTACGGTCGTCTATGCGTAGTTTCGTGAATGCATAGTGCGCGCGCGCAATAGATCTGGCTGTGTGACTATCGATAGCAGCAACGTGGCTGCTACAGAAGCAGCGAGCGAGAGAGACGAGCGTGTTCAGTGACGGTGAAGTGAACGCGTGTAATGAAGGCGGGCGCGTATATGCGGAGACGGCAAGCCAGGGTGCGGCACGATGGAGGGTGATGGTTGACGTAAACGCGCTGGGACGCACCTGGCAGTTTCATGTGTGGGGCTCGAGATAACGCCCGGGCGCTTGGCGCTTAGCGATCACGTGGGTTCCATCGGCCCCGGAAAGGCGCGACCCCTAAGAACCACCCACAGAGCAATGTAAGGATGGACTCATCGCGAAGTTTTATCCCCAAATACAGAAGAACCTCGATTTGTTTCGTATATGCTTATGGTGTGGGTGTTTTGAGCGCAGGTCGCAGAATTGGAATTCGATGATCGAGATCGAGGTTGACATTACTGCAACGGTACATTTGCTGCTTAAAGGTATCTATTGCCATACTGATAGCGCACATCTTTGCGTCTGAAAGCACCTACAACATGTGTTTGCACACTCACACCAAAAATCTAAATCCATTTTCCTGCGCCACACCGGGAACAGCATTGATCGCGCCTTCCACGTGCTCTCCCCTATCCAGCTTCTTGTTCAGTCTACCCAGCACTATCCTCATGACAGCCGCCATGATGATGGCGAGCGCTGCCGTTGCGCAATCTACGCTTAGCGGCACCGTCAGGTTCGGTTGTTCCTTGCCCTTCGGTTGCGGATACATGTAACTCGCGTAGATCGAACTAGTATTTGAAATGGCATTGATGAATGCGAGAGCGGCCGCACGCTTCGCTGCCGGACGCGGTAGGGAATTCGATATCCATGCGAGAGCAACAACGTAGCCAGTGTAAACGCCAGGAACCATCAGCATCATCGCAACATAGCGCGGTGCCGTAGAGTGTGTTGCAGCGCAGAGAATGAATGCGACGACTCCAACGCAAAGAGGGATCGTAATATGGAAGAACCGTTCTCCAGTTCGGTCTGCGTGCCATGCGTTGAGGTATGTCGTAATCACCGCAAGAACGTACGGTGGTGCAGTGAGAAGCAACGTCTTGACGTTATCATATCCTAGTGTCTTCACAATCGTCGGAAAGAAGTTTGTGACAGAAGCCGACGAAACGATGGCTAAAAGGAGGACCGTAAGAATCCAAGTTTTGAGGTCGGCCATTGCGAGCTTGAAACCATGGAACAAGGTCTGCGATTCTGAGGACGTCCAATCTTCTTCACCAACATCCTCTACCAAACGGAAGGTTGCTAGTTGGCGTTCTTCCTCGCTCAACCACGCCGTCGTCCGGGGCATGTTTGGCAACACGAAGAAGGCTCCCATGGCAATTACGACTGTGATGGCGCCTTCAATGATGAATACCCATCGCCAGGCGCGAAGTCCTTTGGTGTTGTCCATGTTGCTTGTAATGCCGGCGGTGACGAGTCCTCCAAATGCGCCCGAGATAAGTGAGCCAGAGTACAACACTGCAGTCCTAAAGCCGAGTTCTTTTCGGGTATACCATGACGAAAGATAGAACAGGCATCCGGGAAAGTACACGGCCTCGATAAAGCCGAGAAAAAATCGGCATGCTACAAGGCCTCCGAAATTTTGGCAAGCGCCTGTCGCACCTGATATAACTCCCCAGACGATCATACATGCGGGAAGGAAGAGTGCAGGTTTCCCAGTTTTGTTTAGAAGAAGGTTAGATGGTACCTGCATAAGGATGTACCCCACAAAGAGAATCGAAACAGTTGTCTATAACAGCAGTCAGTATAGGGCACATGCCATTGATTTAGCAGCGAAATGGGTGCGGTCCAGAATACAAACCATTCGCGAGTAACTTCCAAACTGTTTTCTCCAGGAATGTACTGTGACAACTCAAAGCGAAGACGAACTGAGAACGAACCTGGTATTGCGTGCTTGACAAATTCAATTCATCTTGCAAACCTGCCAATCGCACTGCCGCGATGTTGTTGCGATCCAGATAATTCATGATATACATTAGAATAATCATCGGAAGTAGTCTTGTATCGATTTTCCTTCGCAGTTTGGCCTCGGCTTCTAAGCGATGTTCCTGCGACATCGCTGCAACCAGCGGCGGCGGTTGCAGCTTACCACGTGCAGGGCCATGGCCGGGTTCTGTCGCTTGCACAACATCTTCCGAGATCTGATCGGCCGCAGCCTTGTGATCAATGTCTGCAGTCATTGTACTGCTGGATGCCGATGTAATGGCGCCGTAATTCGAATTGCTCGCTGTGCGCAAACGATCAGAGTCCCGTACGATACGATATGATAAGTTAAGTGGCGGCGGAAGGAAGGAATCGAGGGGGCAGAAGCTTTACTTATACGAAGCTTGTCGAGCACCGGCCTGCCTATGAGGAGGAAGTGTTTACAGGCCATAATTACCAAACGAGATCACTCACTTGCACTTCCGACCAGGATTGCTTCCCGCTCCCTGGACGATGGCCTGGTCATGGCGCTGAGTTAGGAAGCGTCTTCGGTCTTGGTATTGCTATTGCACCGTGATTTGTTGCCGCGAAGGAGTTGTGCACAAGAGTGTGCTAGCTAGTCAGATGAGTGGTTGCTGATGGAATGTCACAGTATGCGCGGCACTCGGTGGATAAAGTGGGTTGAATTGGGTATGGCGGGGTGTTGATCCGGAGAAGACCAAGGATGTGCGGGCCGCGTTGCGAATCCTGCAAACCATCGACAACACGTGAACTATGAGGAACGAGTGGCAGGGAGATACGAATGCAAGTTGAAGTTGTATGTATCAAAGTCCACGTTGAACGTCAATAAGTCTCAACAACGTTGACAACAGTCGTGGACGGAGTAGGGACAGCGCACTTGTGGGCACTGCGGGGTTAGTGGCAGGCTACAACACACGTACACGAAAGTGGAACTTCTCCCGAAATCGAATGCAAGGTACGAATCATGAATCAGTTTCGACTCGTTCCATGCGTCAAGATGTACAGACCAACTTTCTTGTCTACAAAGCAAAGTTGCTCGGTGATTGTTAGTGGAAGCAAGGACATGGTATCAGTCAGTGTAAATTGTGTGGCTTGAGCCTACCAAGGAGCCGCTAGACCGAATCCCGATTCCCCATCATTGAACCGCCCGTTCGCGAATCCAATATACCGCAGAACATCATTGCCGCTCCTCACAACTTTGGACCTGAACCTTATTCAATGTGTTCTCTCCAGCGGAGCACAATGAGAGTTTGTCCATCAATAGCAGCTTCACACGCGCATGGCTCTTGCCAAGTTTCTCTATCATGACGTAGGCCTAGCAATACTCGGAGAAAGTAGCATGGCCACCGCCACTGCCACGATCTTGTCATTGACGAAATACAAATCAGATGAAAATAACGTGATGTGGATGATGAGAACCCTGCACCAGGTCTTTGGTAACCCATATACAAGCCGGTCAGAAAGAGATAGCGTTAGGTTCCCAGCCGTCTTACTCCCACAACGATGAAACGCAACGTCAAACCCGGGCTTAGCAGAGGGACAAAAGCCCTCGCTTTAATCACTCTTAGCACACTCCTCTCCCCCACCTCAGCCCAAGACAACAAAAGAGGCTTCGCATACGTAGGCAACACCCACCAAGCCGACAATCAACTCCTCACCTCCGAACATACCCCACTGAGATGGTACTATAACTGGGCACCCTCACCACCGCCCCAAGTTCCCTCCGCAAACCTTGAGTTCGTTCCCCTAATCCACGGCTTGGACGAAGCCTCGTCACAGTCAATATCTCGCCAACTAGACAACCTCCCTCAATCCTCAACACACCTCCTCTCCTTCAACGAACCAGATGGCACGACTGATAGCGGTGGCAGCAGCATCAGTCCGGAAGACGCAGCAAGAGCGTACATAGATCACGTGGTGCCGTACAGGGACGGGAACAGGAAATGGAAAGTAAGCCATCCGAGTGTGACTGGGTCGGGTAACGGATTGGACTGGCTGCACAAGTTCAACGATTCGTGTTATGATATTGATGAGGAAAATGGATGTCCGACGGATTTCGTAGCTGCACATTGGTATGGCGCCTTCGATGGCCTGGCGTCTTGGCTCGGCACTCTGAATGAGTTTTATAACACGAATACTTCTCGTGAGACACCGCTGAAGATATGGGTTACGGAGTTGGCGCTACCGCAGGCGGATACGGAGGCGACGGTGCAGATGATGAACTTGACCCTGCCGTACTTGGATGGACAGGAGTATGTGGAGCGTTATGCGTGGTTTGGGGCTTTTAGAACGGGAGATGCAAATGAGTGGACGGGAGATGGGGTTGCGCTATTCAATGACGATGGGGGATTGACGGAACTGGGCGCTTTGTATATGGGTGGGAACCAAAACGGGTTTACCGAGGGACAAAAGAGTGAAGGAGAAGGCGGAGTGGGACAGTTGCTGGTAGAATGGCGGTTGATGTTGTTGCTATCGCTGACTGCACTATGGTTCAGCAATTATTGAAAATTCTCAAACAACGGATGCTTTCATTGAAAATTGGGGAACAGGTTGTCGTCTCTTCATCAGAGATTGGGTACAGGCCGTGGCCTCGAATTTTTATCGCAGACACCGGTATAATGACGCTCCACTTATGTTGGAGTACACGTGAAGGTATGAAATTCCCTATGATCATCGCTCATTGACGCCTAGACCGTGCCCATGCCGTCTCCGTTTTCCTTCCACTTGACACCGTGCCGACCCCGATTACTCTCTTCTCTACGCAGCGGTGATGGCACGGCGGGCCGCACGACCCTGCTGCCTGGAGTTCAGGCGCTGAGCGACCTGCTCAGACTTCTGGACGGTCTCGGTAGCCTCGGTGAGGATGAGTTCGATGTGGCAAGGGTTCGACATGTAGGGGTTGATCTATGCATCTTGTTAGAGATGTCACGACCATGTGTTAATTTGTTCATGACGTACACGGCCGTGGGCGCGGTATGTGCGCCTTCGCTGCTTGGGGGCCTGGTTGACCTGGATGTGCTTGACAATCAAGTTGCTGGTGTCGAGACCCTTGGTGTCAGCATTGGCCTCAGCGTTCTTGAGCAGACCAAGAAGGAACTCGGCGCTCTTAACGGGCCAGCGGGCCTTGGAGACACCGAAAGCCTTGCCTATACTAATGTCAGCCCCGCTCATTCATTTCTATGTCCAACTCTCCGTTCCCAATCTTCAAACCCAATAGTTTTCAAAAGCCCTACGATACTGCCTCTTTCGCATCCTCGACATGAAAAAATCGCATCCACTCACCCTGCGCAGTGCGGCCGGTGCTGCCAGCGTACCGCCTCATGGGAACAGCCTCCTTGTGCTCGAGCACGTTGCCGAGGAAGGTGAGAGCACGCTCAAGACGCCATCCGTTGATAGCCTGGGCAGTCTCGCGAGTGTTCTTGAACGAGGTGCGGAGGTAGCTGCCGCGAGCCCTGGCGGACTTTGCGTTGTCGATCGAGGTGGCTGCGTAGCGGACCTGCGATACCAATTAGCTGGTGTCGCGATTGTGTGCGCGCGGAATATGCTCGAGAAACTCTTCGCAGTCCAATATGCGGCGGGCAACGTACCATCGTGATGTGCGGCGGGTGTCCTGTGTGGTTAGTTGAGGTCGTTGTTCTCGGTTGCAAATTCGATGCTGTGTGGGCGCCTAGCGCAGAACACTCTTGGCGCGGAACAATACTCGGCCCGCGCTAAGCTGCGCCTGCGAAATAATTTCTTGTAACGCCAAAGTTAGCTCTTGTCTGCAAAGCTCTACTGCAACACCTGCAATCGCCGACAGCAGCACACCCACGACAAGCGCACAATCGCAGAGGAGCGCTATATCTATATTAAATCATCAATGGCTTTCACACCTAGAGGACGAGGCGGCGGTCGCGGTGGCGGTCGTGGTGGATTCGGCGGCGGCGACCGTGGTGGTCGCGGAGGAGGCCGTGGAGGATTCGGTGGAGGACGTGGTGCTCCGCGCGGAGGAGGACGTGGTGGAGGAGGCCGTGGACGTGGTGCGCCCAGAGGAGGCGGCCGTGGCGGCCGTGGTGGAGCTGGAGGTGCCAAAGGAGGAGCGTATGTTCAGTGAACCCTTGAGAACCCCTAAGAACCTCGAACTTCCCGAGATCTTGGTATGCAAGATCACGGTCGATTCATTTACCCCCTTCTATCTGAGAACCTTATGGATTCGGGCTCACAAATTGCATAGCAAAGTCATAGTTGAGCCTCATCGCCACGCTGGTGTATTCGTCGGTCGCGGAAAGGAGGATCTCCTTCTCACCAAAAACGTAAGCAATGCTAGGGTACAAGATAGGTGCTCGTGCTGGCGATTGTCTAAAACTCTCAGACTCTTCACTTGTGTCTGAAAACTTAGGCATTGACAGCTAGCTAAGACACCTATTCCTACCCATTCCTTTGATTTTGAACATTACACTGACTTTGTAACCCGCCTTTAGATGACGCCTGGTCAGTCCGTGTACGGCGAGAAAAGAATCAGTGTCGCCAACAGCGCAAACCCAACCAACGGCGATGATGCACCTGCAACCACCACCGAGTACCGTGTGTGGAACCCTTTCCGCTCTAAGCTGGCAGCTGGTATTCTGGGTGGTGTCGATAATTTGTACTTTGGCCCGGGCTCGAAGGTGCTCTATTTGGGCGCTGCTTCTGGAACTAGCGTTTCCCACGTGGCTGACATTTGTGGCCCGGAAGGACAAGTTTTTGGTGAGTTCCACTTCTATAGCAGCCGAAGTTGTTATGTGCCATATATGGATGACTTGCTGACGCCGTTTGTAACTAGCCGTCGAGTTCTCACACCGGTCTGGCCGTGATCTGATCAACATGGCTACCCACCGCACGAACGTCATCCCTATTGTCGACGAGTAAGCAATGCCAGGGTATAAACTGGGTGCTCATGCTGGCGATTGTCTGAAACCCCAGACTCCACTTGTGTCTGGAGTTTTCAGGCATTGACAGCTAGCTAAGACACCTACTTCTACCCACTCCCTTAAATTTGAACATTACACTGACTTCATACTTCAACCTGCAGCGCAAGGCACCCCATGAAATACCGTATGCTCCTACCGATGGTTGACTGCATCTTCGCGGACGTGGTAAGTAATGCCAGGGGACGAAGTGGGTGCTCATGCGGGCGATTGTCTGAAATTGTCAGACATTGACAGCTAGCTAAGACACCTACTTCCACCCATCCCTTAGATTTTTGAACATTACACTAACTTTGTTCTTTGTCTTTAGGCACAACCTGGTAAGTATAACTTTTGAACAATCATTTTTGCGCTTTTCTAATACCATACAGACCAGGCACGTATTGTCGGTCTCAACGCTAGTATGTTCCTCAAGACTGGTGGTGGTGTCCTCATCTCCATCAAGGCGAACTGTATCGATTCGACTGCTGCACCAGAAGCTGTCTTTGCTGCTGAGGTTAACAAGATGAGGGAAATGGGTATCAAGCCCAAGGAGCAGCTGACGCTTGAGCCTTTTGAGCGTGACCACGCCCTCGTGGCCGGTATTTACCAGCGATCATCGTAGGAGATGAAATGTCGAAGCGACTATTATGTTTTTATGAAACAGATGGGCTGCGTCATGTACCGATCACTCGGACAAGCTGGCGTTTCATGGCGCTTGGGATGGGCACTGTTGTACAGATTCTCTAGTTTTCGTATACCAAAATGTTTAAAGTTCATGCGGTCGGATCCTATGCATTGCGGAATCTCTATCACGTCGTGTACGACACTGGCCGAGAAGAGAGGTTGGACTTTCTTATGTGTAGTTTGGCGCCGAAAAGTCCTCTAAGTGGCCGAAGGTATTCATCGGACCACTGACGTACTACCGACGTACCAAACGCCCTAAAACGACGATATCTTAACTGATTGGTATACACCTGGGGTTGGTGTAGAGCTAGAAAGCTGATATATCATTCTCTTATACAGTCATACTAAGCACGTGTTGTCTAAGTAATTGTTTGGGTCAATCATGCCCTTCCCCTCGTGCTCAGTCATCCAGGCGGTCCCACTCATCACAGCGGTACGAACTAATTACATCTCCGAACTTATAGTTCGCCAAATCCCATACTCCCGGATTGACGAATGGGAACGCTTTCCCGCTGCAATTAAACTCGCTTTACCCTTCTTCAGCACTCTTTGTTCTTCTCTGTGGACTAGAAGGGATGTACGTACGGATATGTAGTGCAGAGATAGCCCTCGTCAGGACCGGCTGAGGAGATCTTATCGTCCCAATCGTCTCCTGCGTTATCTGTTGGACGTTTATTATGTCAGCCGATGAAGGAGAAGTAACGAGTAGAGGGAGGGGTTCATGGATAAGGGTAGGATGTACAGCATTGTCCCAGATTAACTTGTAAATTTTCACAAGCGCCTTTAAAACCAGAATCAGGGCATACATAGAGGTGTGTGAACTTTTGCGGGATGGGCGTGGGTGGCGGATTGTCCCTGGCTGTGTGTCAGTTGTGGTTGGGTATGTGGTTGTGTCATGGGAGCTAGAACCTCAGCTTGAGGGACGGTATGGTGAGCGCAGTGGCGCAGGTGGCGGCGAAGATGAGGAAATTCATAGTGATAGGCTAGGTGATCAGTACGAAGAATAAGACGTCGCGTTTAGATAAGTTTTGCGTGCACGATGACATCCCTTGGGCAGGTAGCTTAACGCGTTCCTCGCGTTGTGTTACCGTCAATGGCTTGGATGGCGACAGGAAATTTCATTGAGAAACACGTCTGAGTTATGTTTATAAAATTGCAATGAAACTTAATACTCTAATCACCCTATCCCGTGTTTTTTCATTCAGACCTTTTGGGTGACTAGCGACCACTACCACAAAGTTATCTTCCTCTAAAAGAAAAAACACAAAGAAGACCTTAGGGTTTCGACTGATTCTGTGGTCTGTAAAATACCATAGAAGATACGTCGCTCAATGATCACCAATGGAGGACGGGTAAAATTGAAAGGGTTCCTGCCATGCTTGCATAACGGTAATCGAGGCGGTGAGTTCATGTCTGTTGTGTATATTCAGTAAAGGCAAATGGTGTATACGTTGGCTAGTCTGATGTAGCATATCTCATATTTTCGATAACATTCAATGTATTGTACGAAGAAGATGATGATGCGTGAACTACACTTGAAACTCGGTATCAAGGGTGAACCGTTGGCCCACATGTTACATACCTACCGCATTGGGTTAGGGTCTGTATGTTCTAGTACTGTGGCAGCATCGTTTGGCATGTGATAACCCTTTGTCTTCCAAAAACGTTGAGAATATACACTACCACCGTGGAATCACACTCTATTGCATCCTTGAGTACCAGTCAACAAAGCGATGATGTATCAATCTCCATAGCCCAACTCTCCTCACACTGTCTCCGAGGATTCCCGAGTCTTCCCCTCGGTCAATACTCACCACATTACCAACCATCCCCATCCAACCCACTAGATTAAACTCCACAATACAAAAAATGACTCACTCATCCTATCTATCCTCAATTTGCACACAACGCCCTTTCTCCCCATCAGAATGCCTGTTTCGCACTCGGCGTTTCGGAAATGACGTATGATTTCTCAGCAGTATTAACAAGCCAACCACGCCATTGTCCGTGCACACCCTGCCAAGCCGCAATGTAAGCGGATATCGTGCAATTCGCCGGTGCGCTTTTGTAAGAGAACTGATGAGAAAATGCACGATTGTAGTCAGACAGGAGGGAGTAGA
The DNA here is from genome assembly GCA_019828545.1 of Paracamarosporium sp. OC-R06-R3. Lineage (NCBI taxonomy): Eukaryota > Fungi > Ascomycota > Dothideomycetes > Pleosporales > Didymosphaeriaceae > Paracamarosporium > Paracamarosporium sp. OC-R06-R3. The sequence continues at coordinate 312,720 of JACVRA010000148.1, forward strand.
GGGTTAGTATAAGATGACTGGGTTTGTCGTAGTGGAGGATGTCGCAATCGACAGAAATCGCAGAAAGTTGCCTGAGTGAATTGTTTCCCAGTGTCCGCTGTACGACGAATATATTTAAAGCGACGACTCTACGAAGAATAATTTTTATTTTGAGAAAGAAAAAAAGGAGACAAGAGTTCCAAAATGTCACTGGCTGTAGTAGAATCTATACCTACTACATTCTCCTCGAAACCGCGCCGAAAACCAAAGAGCCTGGGTAAACCCTCGTCACGAGATCAATACCATCTTCAAACCATACTCTCTGACGCGCAAAACACATACGCCTCTTCTCAGTTCGCTCAAAACATCGACAAGCAACTCTTATTTCTCACAAAGTCCTCCACCACCCCAATAACGCGCATCGTCTCTCTCGGCCTCGGTACTCTTTCTAGCGCAGAAAAGGGCCAAACGCGACGACTAAAGCAACTCGCCGTGCTTCTTGCCATCAGAGACAGTCTGCAAAAGCAATCAAAAGCTCCCATACAAGTATACGCACAAGATCCGACATTCACCCGACAGGACGAAGCACTCCTTTCTAGCTTCGATGTCCGGATATCGCGCACACCGTCTGGATCCTCTCTCGGTGAAGCTGCCGACGTGATTGATGCGTCTACGCTTATCTACTCGCCATTCTTGACACTGGAAGCATACGAACAGTTGCTCGTACAATCGAGGCAGCCGGTGCAGTACTTGATTGGAGACGACTTCAATGCGTTGTTGGAGAAATGGCCGAGATACAGTGCTGAGCGGACGCAAGTGGAAAAAGTGACGAAGTCAGCGTTGGGGCGATATCGACGGAAAGGAATTTTGGGAGCCGGGTTTTGGGAGGAGGCAGACGGGGCGTTTCCCATGGCCGTGTATGCGGCGCAGAACAAGGTGAAGGAGAAGGCGAAGATATAGAGGGCGGATGCTGGACCGTTACATAAACCTGAGATACCCAATAGACCAACACTTGCATCAAACTTGAGAAAACGTATCGTAACGTGGCGTTATCCCAACATCTTGCTGAAGTTCCCGGCGATGCCTGCTGCACTAACGCTCAGGCTGAGACTCAATCGCAGTCCCTTTGTCTGCGCGCGGAATTCTTGCTTTCTTTCCCCCCATTCTCTTCTTAGTGTCGCTTGGTGCTGCATGCTAGATCTCCTCGGCGTAGTCTCGATTCGCTTGTGTGATTCTCGCGCTTGTTTTTCTATCTCTTGCGTATCTTTTCCTATCGCAACTTTGATACTCTCGACTCCAGATACCTCATGCGGCGGAATATTTTCGCTGATCAACGTTCCGTTCATGGATTGCGCAATAAAACTATGATATCGATAAGCATGCAGCGCTACATTCTTTACATCTGCAATCCCTCGAGGTTGCGTGCGCGAGTACTCCAGCATTCGTGATATGGTCGCATAATCTTTTAGCTCCCAGACTGCGGCATGTTTTTCCGTAATGAGCAGGAAGTTAGAATCCGCGCCCAGAGCAACGAGGCGTGGTCGATCTATCCAGTTTCCGTCCTTGATCCGCGCTTGGAGGGCTGAGAGCAGGATAGGCGGAAGACTCATCCAGATATAGGACGTTGAATCGTGGACGAAGAAGGAGGTATTGTAGGGACCAAGTGTGAGGCGAATGGCAGGGATGTTCCGGATAAGGCGACCTTGAGAGTTTGTTGCGTACAGGAAGTTGGTAAGTTCAACGGGAAGACCTTGAGATTCTGTGTATTGTTAGTTGCGAATACCTTCCTGTAAGAAAACCTAGTCACGTACCGATGTGATCGCGCCCATGCTTATCGCGCCAGGTCAACAAGAAGCAATCCTCGAAACCGAGTGCTACATGATGAACTATTTGGACTTGAGTAGATGTGAGAAGGGAACTGAGCTTTTTAGGTAGACGTGTACTGCGCGAAGGTAAGCCGCCGTAAGGTGTAGTCGGGGAAATGGACATACAAATCGCGCCGAGAGGGGCATTGAAAGTAGTGGTTTCCCCTCTGACCGAACGTAAGAGTAGTGTCACACATAATCGAAAAACCCCTATGGGTACCGGCTAACAAATGTACTGGTTGTTTTGTCTGTTTCGATGCGTAGAACAACGGAGGTGCGCGATCGGAACATGATCAGACGTTCACCTCCAGCGTGGCCGCCAAGCGATCGGCTTCCAGGTTTGTACCAAGGAATCAACGGCGGTATGCACCAACCACCGTAAACAACATGTGCTCCATATTTATCATGCGACCCAATACTTCCGGTCCCTTGCAAGCCATACTGTCGTTTTCTTTTCATACTTGGTGTTCTTTTTGTCTGCGTTCAGCCGGTGTTCTCGAGGTGTTTATCGAATGACGTCATCGCATTATCTATCCAATAACAAATAAGCATGAATAGTACTTCGAGCAACACGTGCTTTTTCTCCTTCGGACCAGAAGACAGCTTCATATCAAAGAGTTACGAGGGGTTACGACAGTATACTACCTCTACCTTCTTCCTTGACCTGCTCTAACACTACCTTAGCCATGATCTTCCGCCTTCCCTTCTCGCCCTCATTACCGGCAGCAGTGTTCTGGACGTTCACTGGGCTTCTCTAGGCCATGTAACTGATTCCTGGGTGTTAAGCTTCAATGATTCCTCCCGGACAAACAATCTTGCATGGGGCTCTGCGATACCACCACGCCTAGAAAAGGTACTCGCGAAGCTCGCTCCGTCACAACATCTGCGTGTCTTCTTGGGCCCGTCATCCTCGTATATTGCGTGGGACACGTCTTTTATCCGCTGGTCAGAACTACCCATAAGTCTAGAAGACACACTCCAGTCATGGCTTACACCTTCGGGATGGCGGGCGGGACCACCCAGGATGGTCAGCTGGGGCCCGGACGACGCATTTTTCGCGATGAGCGAGTATGGAGACGTGGCATACCGGCTTGGGGACAAGAAAAGAGATGATTGGGCGATATGGAGAGAAACGGTCGAAGACTGGAAAGCAGAACGAGGCTTCCGTTGGAACGAAGTCGCCTATGTCGCACTCGACCCTACGACAACAGACCAGTTCGTCGCAATACGAAACGACGGGACATGGTCCGGTTCCACCTCAGATGAGAACTCTGATGCGCTTACCTCCTTCGTACATAATTTTTTCCGCCTGAGTAAGCCCAAGTCAAAGTCGAAATCTCCACCAAGAGCCCACGAGCAAACAAACGGCCACACAACCGGGATTCCAAAACCAGAAGATAGCGCCCTCGATCCGGCCGTCCAGGCTGCCTACCAACAGTGGTCCACCTCGACAGCTCTCCTCTTCGCATCCGCCCTCGCCGCCACAACACCCTCCCAAACACCAACCCCAACCTCGCCGTCAGCATCCGCAAAACGCGCCCCCAGAAAACTCCAAATCCGTTCCCAATCCACACCCTCCACTGTCCCCTCACCCTCACCGTCTTCCTCTTCCTCGCCCACCCCCTCAGCACTCCCTCCCACAACCCTCCTGACATCCTTCCCCTATCCACCACTCCCCCCTGCACCCCATACCTGCACGCTCCCCATCTGCGCTCTCCAAAAATCCGATCCGACCGGTCTCCGCGCCTGCAAGCACGACATCGAGCTTTTGTTAAGAGCGAGCGGGAAGTATGGGTACGAATGGTTGAAGAAAGAGCGGGTAAGGTGGCATCCTGATCGGTTTGGGCGGTTGTGCGAGGAGGGGTGGAGGGAAGAGGGTGTGAGATTGGCGGGAGAAATGTTTAAGATTGTTGATGGGTTGGTTGGGGATGTTGAGGGGAGGGGATGATGTAGATAGGGATGGGGGTTAGTTGGATTAAGGTCTTGTTCTGCTCTATTTGACAAGACCAGTGGATTCCGGCTTTGCCAGCTTTTGTTGGTAGTGGTACCTGAGACCCTGATAATTGCATTGGCATACGTGCGCTGTTTTGTGTACCTTTTAGTCCTAGCCATCAGCTAGCTCTAAGCTGAGCTCCATGGCGTGCTGCTGATGCCACATCTCAAACGCTCGATCATATGAGCCTATTCATTCTTCTTGGGTATCATACGCCAGCAAATTCTACATTTCCATCTGATCGTCACTCCCCAGCTTACGTATTCCAAAAATACCATACTCTCTTACCTAATCATCCTAAAAGGATGGCCCTCGGTGCTGAACACCCACCGATCTAAGCTCGCCACATTCGCATCACTGAAAGTAAGCCAGAGATACTTTAGCGTCTCAGCCGCCCAGAAGCTCTCCTGAGTATCGATCCATCTCCCATCTCCTCCACCGCTCCATTGCCCTGGATCCACTCTATATACATCAGCCAGCTGCGCATACCCATACGGTGCCTTGCAGTGTTGTTCGATTGCCACGAATGCATCCCATGCCCATTCTCGAAATCGCGCTTGGCCCGTGGTTCGGTACGCGTAAAAGAGGGACTCGACATACTCGGGACGTCCTTTGTACTGGGCATCTGTGCTCCAGAAACCGCTCATGAGCCACTCTTCTTTCTCCCGAGAGGTGGTGGGCGAGTAGACAGGTTCGTCGTAGCCGTATTTGGGTATCCATGACCAGGCTTCTGGGCCAATCTTCGAAGGCGTCGAATCATACGTATGGCGAAAGCCTTGCAGAAGCGCAAGAGCGAATGTGCCGAAATTCGGCTGGGCGTAGAATTTAGAGGCTAGCAAAAGAGTGCCGGGCGCGAAGGAAGCGAGGTGGCTTTGCCTGTTGAGAAACCATTTGTCATTGCCTCGGGCGAGGAAGAGATGCTGCATGGTGTGGTTCGGAGTCGCGGCAGAGCGTGAAGCATAGTGTTTGCGTAGAGAGCCCGCAGCCATTATAAACTGCTCTCTGTACCTTTCGAGATAGGGGTCAAATGGCGGAGCGAGGAGTGTCATTTTCATGAGGTATTCGTAATACGAGTCGTGTCCGGCGTCCCAGTGTCGCTGGCGGCCGACAGGCTCACCCGTGATGATATCATAGGGAGCATCAATCATACCAGGGTAGGTCCGAAGCCACTTCGGCCAGACAAAAGGAGCCCAGGCAAGGGTTGAATTCTGAGCGTATATTGGATTACCAGTAAGTCGCGTCAGGACGCGGTTCTCGAGAATGGAAGAGCCAGCGCGGGCAGGTCCAACTACAGGATTCTTGTAGTTCTTGTATTGTAAAAAGACCTTAGGATCTGCAACACCTTTCGACTTGCCAAAATCAACACGAGGCCACGGCATGCCGGTCGGCGTGTCATAGGCCGGACCCATCGCATCCGCGAGTGTGACAGCTTTTTGGAGGATGGCATTACGTGCTTCTTTTGAGACGACGTTGTCCGGTATGACACCTGCATCGTACAAGTCCACCAGCGACACCAACCCTCCTAGATACCTGATGGTCGTCTCAAAGGGGTCCACCAGGTCATCCGTCCTAGTAAAGTCGATTGTGACAATATGTTCCACCGAAAGCGCCAGTTCGTCCCAGAGTCCCATCAGCACCAGCGTCGTGGCCGAGTCCACAATGAACGCGCCCCAGCCATTGCGCGAGGAAGAACTGCCCCCAGATACGGGCAGAATATCGTCGCTACCCCAAGCATGCTCGCGATACTTCGAGAAGGTATACTTCATCGCGTCACGGACCTTGTCTGCTTTCTCTTGATCTGCCCTCCCCAAGCCATTTGTCCAATGCTCATACTGTATCTTGGCCCCATGCTTGGGGATTCTGCCGGACAGCCTGACGGTTGGGTCGGAGAATTCCTTTATAATCAGGTAGAAAGTGATGACGAGGACGGCGGCGAGGAGCTTGAAGGACGACTCGGGGTTCCTTTCGAACTTGGACTTGCCCCAGCGACGGAAGCCGGGCATGGCTAGCGGTGAGGTATTCGAAACAGGCGGACAGGCAGCAGCTGTAGCGGAACCATGAGGCCTCGTTGGAGGGTGTTCTTGAGGGTAACACGATACCCAATTCGCTGGAGGTGGGAAGCGCAGGCAGGTGCGGACAGGTGCGGGCTAGCAGGCCATGGCGGGCGAGAGCAGGCGGTCGCAATATGTTGCAAGAAGACTTGGAGCGCTTTTACATGTCGCAGATTGGCGACTCCACTTTAATAAAAAGCAGCAGTTGCAGCAGTGGTGCTGTCGTGGCCTCACCTGCCTGAACGGAAGTCGCATGGAAGCGGGCTTGGCACTTGCTCGAGAAAGCTTGACAGCAACCGTCCTGACTCCTCCACCACCGTTGTTGCGCGCAAGCAATGTCTGTATGGCAGTACGTCTCTTTGTCAATTGGTCTTCGCCATCATATGCTGACTCGATGTTAGGTGGTACAAGGGCATTGCGCCCAAGACGCGCATCTTCCTCGGCCTCGGCGTCATGGCCTACGCCGGCGCGGGCATGTTCCTGTCCGATAGAGTCGAAGAGAAGCTCGGCCTCGTTCCTACCGAGAAAGACAAAGAAGACCTCCAGAAGGCGATACCCAAGATCACGGTGGTAGATAGACCAAGCAAGTAGTTCGAAGAGGGAAAAAGAAGGAATGCAAACAAAGGAAACGCATCTGCACTCCACAAATGTGGGTTCGTTTGCTCTCGCCCACCATGCTCATTGCCTCTCTGACGTTTATAGGATGCCTTTCTCGCTAGAGTGGAGTGGTTGCGAATACCTCTTCCATGACTAGGGCGGATCGTCGAAACATGTCGCAAATCATGCGTCTTGAATACCACATCTTCATACCAGGCAGAACGGGTTTATGTTTACAATTCACTTCGTCATTTAAACATTATCTACCGATGTCAAGCTCGTACCAATCGCCAAAGAGCGACACAAATCGACATTATAGTCTGTCCTCGCAATCAGTCTTTGACCTTCCATCCCTCAACTCCTAGTCGATTAGCCTCAAATACACACCGCTCGTCGCCAATTCGTACGTGATATCCGTCGGGGTTGGCCAGCTTCCAACACCCACGGCCTCGAACGCAACACTGTGCACCCCAGCTGGGAGCTGATACGCCTGCCATAGCGAGGGGCCCTCTCCTGGCTTTACTGTCGCATCCCCAAATGGTTTCACATAGAATCTACCGAGATGTTGATCACGGTTGTTGGACCCGATGAGATCCGACGGGGGTGTCCTTGATGAGCTGAAGATATCGACGACGGTATTGTTGTTTACAAGAGAGTCATTGTACCAGAAGCCCACTTTCACCTTTTTGCCAACCCATTCTGCTGGGAGATTGAAGACGTGGACCTCGGATGTAGAAGTTTTAAAGTCGATCAGACCCTGGATTTTCGGTATATAGTCGGGAGGAGGGTGGGTGGGGCTTTGCCTGTAGATGTAGCCTCCAAAGGGTGTAATGATGTTGCCGGAAGGCCAGCGCTTCTCCACGGGGGCAGGAGCCGCAGCAGAAAGACCAACTAGGCCGATGATGAAGGCTGAGGTAAAGAACTTCATTGCTTTTGATGTGTCCGACTTCTTTGAAAAGGAATTTTTGGAAACTAGCATAAAAACTGAATCACACGCCCTCAAATACACCTCTCACATTGACCATTTTCCCTCGCGTGAGACCACGCCGAGTAGTAACCTGCATATACGATCCGTATACGAATACGACGCTGCTCAGCTGCGCCGTTCCTCCAAACGCACCACCAACCACACCCCATCCAAATCGCATCATCCCCGGAAACGGCAATACTGCCAATATTCCCATTGATAATTTGCTTCGTATGCACATTGGATGGGACGCCCGTGGCGTATGCGTGATCCATTGTTTCTTTGCTATTTCGTTGAGAAGGATTGCGATGACGGTGAGTAATCGTATCACGTTTTATTGTTGCCTCTCGGTCGCGGAAGAGGGGATGAGTATTGTGGTAGAGGTTAACTCGGGTCCTTACGTGGCAATCTTGGGTAAACGCGGTTGCTCTTCGAGAGTACTTGGGTTTCAATACTGCCGTTTCTGTCAGTACGTCGATAACCAGGAACGAAGTAAAGGATCTTCCTTATCAGGTGATGTAGTAGTAGTAAAAAAACAACTCTCAGTATCGATGACATGATAGTGTGCGTGTGAAATACGGGTTCATCCTATTATTGCATTGCCCCACGAAGGACTGACTACACGCTGCCCATCCACAACATTGCGTCCACGCTACCAAACACACCAACCGAACATTTCAGCAAGGAGCGACACGAAAGAAAGTAAACAGGCAGGACCTTCCATCAGTTAAACCCTCTAATTCCCAACCTCCCTCAGATACACCCCCTCACTCTCCGTATCCCACTGCAACTCCGTCGGATTCTGCCTGAAGATCCCCACAACATTAAACGCATACTTTCCCTCCCTCTCAAAAACGAAGCTCTTCCACTGCTGCGGCTCCCCCTCTATCTCCACCGCATCCCCAACGTTCTGTGCAGAAAACGTGCCAATATGTATGTCGCGGCCATTGGACGTCTGATCTGGGACGTCGGTCGCAGACGACGGGACGTTGTTGTTTGTGTAGAGGAAGATTGCTTGGATGGGTGGTGTGGTTTGGTGAGTAGAGTAAAAGAGGACTTGGAATGTTTTTCCGACGTCTGTAGATGTGATTTCGAAGGTGGAGATCGTTTCTATGGAGGAGGCGAAGGAGGCGATACCAAGGTTGTCCGTAGCGGGCGTCCAGACATTGTTTTGCCAGCGGTGGGTGTAGATGGGGGTTATGATGGGGTCGGAGGGGAAGCGCTTCTCTAGAGAGAGAGAAGGGGTAGGAGCAGCAGTTGCGAAACTGACCAGGCTGGTAATGAGGGCGAGGGTGAGTTTCATGACGGTGGTTGTAAGAAGCTGTGATCTTGAAGAAGATCGGAAGTCTATGTTTGATTGAAGGAGGGGATTGCTGTTGAATGATTTTTCTTTCCTCTATAAGTTTCCTCTTTATATATCTCTCTCACCACTCCTCGACGTCTCTCAGTCATCTCTCAGCTTCTTCTTAGACCCACCACCAATACGCCAAAAACGGCCTCTCGAGCCATTGTTGTAACCTCAGAACATCTCCGCCTCCACGGTGGGCTTGTCCCTCAGTCCACTGTCTTCCAGCTTGCTGTTTGTGCACATCTATTCGCTTATTCTTAGAGCCAACCCATTAATACATTGGGTGGGGTAATGCGTATCCTAAGACCTCCGACCCCCAAATTCAACGCCCTGATGTATTTCTGTTACTCATACTTTCGCACTCTCGTGCGTGGTTCGGTGCCTCATACAGTTGTTCGTGAGCCATGCATATGGTGGAGGCACAGCTGGTCCCATGATCAGGCTGAAACAACAACGTTCGCGGGCAGGCCGGAAGCATTTGCTGAATCGGAGTGAAAGAGCGTGTAGTTAGGTATGCTATGTCCTCCGGCAGCTTCTATACGGACCGGTGAACAACAGGCGATGGTGCAACGCAGTTTGTTAATGGTTTTTACAGTCGGGGAGATGCGCCCGTGTTAGAATTTAGTCAGGCTGACAGTATGGCGTGCAGGTTGATTACTTACATTTTGTTCCGCATGAGGGTGGAATTGTTTGTGCCAGAATATTGTGCAAAGATCATAAAGACCACGCATTCATTACATCTGAAATCAACATACTGCACGAAATGTAACATCATGCAGCCGTGGATATCATCATTTAGATGCGATATATCGACAGTTCGTTCCTCGTGACCTGAAACATTGTGCCATCATAGCTTCGTATTATACGGGCATACGTTTTTCGCCGGGTAAACATAGGATGACGCGACCTCTTGTCGAAAACAGTAGACTGCACGGTTAATACACGTGCAAGATTTGGGCTCGGCAGCTGGAGCTGGGTGGCACAGAGCGTGTGTCATGCGGCTGAAGGTAGTGGAGGCTGTGAACACGAGGCAGCTTGTTCGACTTGTAAGCGTGAGGTTCAGGATCGTTCTTCGCTAAGAATAATACTGTCACCTCTTTTCCTCTTGTTGGGCTACCGCTCTTCACCCATCCCACATCCCTCGATTGCATTGCTCTCAGATTAGTTTCCACTATGTTCCTATGCCAGCATAGTTAGTTTCCTCCTTCGACTTGAGGAAGCATTTGAAGTGTTAATTGAGCCACCTTCGCATTCTGAAGATATTTTGAAGATTGCTTAATGTCATGATCAATCATAGTTCATACCTAGGTAAAGATTGTTCGTGGTCTATACAAGTGTTTTTGCACGAAAGTCAGATCATCGCCGGATCCTTTGGTTCACCGTTTCGTACGCCCCCATCAATGCAATGCAAATGTAGCGAGTGTATTCAAATAAATATTTCGGCGCGTGCTGGACTGTTCCGCTCTCTTTTGCCTTCGCCCTGATCGCACGTCTTCCTCTTCAAAGCATGTGTGGGTCGACTTCCACCACTGGTCCATTGTAGCTCTTCTTCGCATATAGCAAGTAGTATCCGATGCTGAAAGATGCCACGCCTGCTGTAACTACCACAGCCCAGTTCATCTGTGACGCATCCACGACCCTAAAGTTATTTGGCCAGAAGCTGAAGAAGATCAAAAGTAGTAAGTAGCAACATGCGACGATGTTATTTGCCACGCCTAATGATCCCTTCAGTCTCCATGGTCCCCATCCCAAGCTTCTATCGAGAGTCTCGTCGGCTTGTGCATTGGAGCTAAAAGCGGTAAGACCCGAGTTCGGGTCGTCCATGTCGCCGCGAAGTCGCCGCCACAAGAGAAGGCCGATCGCAAGGAAATAGGAGATGTAGAAGCCTTCGAGAACGAGAGAAATCGTTCCGTTGAAGGCAGCATTGTTACCGATGTTGATGAGGGCGAGGAGGGCGGAAAGTGTGGTCACAACGAGGATAGCAACGACAGGAATGGTTGTACGTTTGTCAATCTGCGCTACGTTAACCAAGTCGAAATACATGAATAATACTCACCATGCTAAGAGCCCGCGCGAACGGCAATCCGTGATCTCTTGCGAAGGACCATGTCATCCGCGACGCTGCTGCCAGGCAGCCCATTGCACTACAAAACTCGAGAGCTATGATGATAACAGTCATAATGATCGCTCCAACAGTGGATCCCGTAGCATACTCGAATATTCGCATGAATAGCGGAGTAGTCGAGGACGAGTCGTTTATCAGTGCTCCAATATCGGGGGCACTGAATAGCACCGATATAAGCATGCCAAGAGCGAGACATCCATTGATGCCGAGACTGAGGAGCATTGAGCGTGCGACGTCTGTACTAGCGTTCCTGACTTCTTCCGACATCTAAGCGCGTTAATGTACAATCTACACGTAATTGGAGCCTTCACTTACATGTACGGCGGAGTCTGTTCCTACGAAAGCCAGAGCATTACCCTGTAAACCGATGAAGAAAGCGAATGCAGGCGTGCTCCAACCTCCAAAATTATTGAAAGAGGTGAATATTTCTTTCGCCGAGTGATGAGAAGCTGTCAGATAGACCAGCGGTATGAGAATGCCAAAGAATCCAAGAACATGGATGACTAGCACAATCACTTCAATGGTAGGCAGTGCTCCACTGACGAAGACATTAATGAAGATGCACAGTAATAGGACTGCCCACAAGAGCAGTGTACCGTGCCACAGTTCCCGGTTGTAGTTGCCATGACTGAGAGAGACAAGGCCCAACGTAAGGTCTGCAACAAAAAAGCATACAGATGTCAACGCAGCGATCCATCCAACGACGGTCAGCCAGCCTGTAGAAGTCAGTTTCCATTTTCGTATAATTAGCATGGATGGGATTCAACTCACCAGTAATGTAGCTGAAAAACTTCTTACTTGATCGAGGTGCGAGCAGCGAAACCCAGTGATATTGGCCACCAGCAGTCGGAATAGCGCTGGAGAGCTCACCTATGGCAATGAAAACCGAGATGTTGCCAAACCATACAAGAAGAAAGCCGTATATGAGGCCCGCAGGACCACCACTTCTTCAGTCAGCAATGCCGTGCAGGTCGCAGTGCATACACCCACTTTTGAAACCCTATCGAGAACACACTGACAACAATTAGTATATTGAAACGTAATCTTCTACAAGATCATACACTAATATACTCTCCCACGTGCACATGAGACCGCAAGACAGTCCCGTCATGCTCACTAGTCCGAAGCGACGCTGATGTTGTTAGGTCGTTTTGCTTGTCATGGAGAATGTCACTAACCTTCAGCACTTGCTGCTTTCCCACTCGAGCAAGTTCATATCTGTCTCGGTCAAAGCTGGCAGGCTTCGCCTCTGATAGAGAGCCACCTCTCTGGCGGACACCATCGTCGTCGAGAGTCTGGAACTCCAATGCCTTTTCCATGATGAAAGAACACGCAGTTCGCTATAATCCGCGTAGGCGCAGGATCAGAGGCCCAACGGCGGAGGATATACCGGCAACCGGGCACTAGCGAAGTTCACCCTCTGGACCCTATGAACAATGAAAGGGTGGACTGGCAAGGAGAATACAAGTCTTGTGTTGCACAGAACGCATGCAATGCAAGTCAATCAGGAAGATCGACCTGATCTGTCCTGTCAATTCAGAGGTAACGTCAACCATGTGCGCCGTCAGCTCATTTAAATTGTGAAGGAAGCCCACGACACCGTTCGGCAGGAGGAACGGCACGTACTCCACGGAGGCTGCTTAGCCGGCTGTCCATTCAGCTGGATGGAAGCGTGGGAAACGGCAGACGACAGGTAACAGGCTTGACATATCGTACTGCGTCTTGAGACTTGTGCCGTTGCGCCAGAGCGCCAGCTGATTTGTTGATCACGTTGCACCACTAGACGCATCGACAAGAGCACATTGCGATGGTATGCATCGGTGGGTATCCCTTGCTCATTTGGACGCTGGGCAGTCTCATTCTGCGAATCATGTAATTTCCCGACAGCGTTAGTGGGTACAAGACAATCTCGATATCCCCAAGCAGCATTAGATTGCGCTTCTGCACCATCGCACCGCGGAACTGAGGGGTCGAGGGACAAGCCTAGCTCTTCACGAGCAACTAACGATTCCCAAGGACACACTCTACTCTGTCTCTGTCGCACACTGTTGGGCTTGTGGCATGTTGAGCAGTTACTAGGAAGCCGGCGTGTCTGACGACAGTAGGAAAGATACAGAAGGCTCCACAGGTGGCAGTGGTACAAGAGAGGACAGGTTTTTGGGATCAGGAGGTGGTTGGAATGTGGATGCGGAGAGTTAGGAATGATCTGCCGAAGACGTTGTGAAATGGGACGGGCTAGCATCCGATCGTGCTTAGCGTGCCACGTGGGAGACATCCTCACACCTGGGCAAAAACGCCACCCACATGCGCGACTCCAGCGGCTTTCATCGCCAACTCATCAGAAACGGGACCAGTCCTGTCGTTGATCTTCTCGGATGGCTCGGTCGAGCATTGCGGTACGAGCAGCCATTCAAGAGACCGTTGTTTGGCTTGGCTACACATGGGGATGACGAGCGCTTCTTTACTAGCCAATGTTGGAGTAAGTTTCATCTATTTTGATTTGTCAAGGGCGTCGTTCCATCAGGATGCACATCAAGCCATTTCATGAGGTGGCAACAACCGGATTGTAGTGCGTGCCGTCGGCTAAGGACGCCCAGGTACCAAGGGCTTCACGGCTTCGGGCTACTTCAGCGCCGAGATGCTGCAGCAGAAGGAGATCAGCTCAGACAGTACATGCCCTTTTTTGGTGAAGGTTCTAGCTTGCAGTGCCTCTAACAATAGATTTCGTAATCGACATTAGAGGCTTTGGAAGAGTTCGGTCAAGTCTTTTGCACGTCCGAGAATACTCGCTGCCTGCTCTATCTATACATGGGAACACTCGTCGGGCATTGAGATTAGAGAGCTTACTGGGTAAAGGTGGGACACTTTGTGATAGGATACAAGTGACTTCGAACTGTTTAAGTGGAACGAATAGTCGCGGCCGCACGCCGTCGAGAGCGAACATCAATGTTGCAAAATCCACCAAGAATTTTATTAACAGATATCTACTCATTACCCATGTTCACACAGTTCGGTCTACCGGTTGCATATCCTTCAGCACCAGAATACATTCGAACGCCAACAGGCTTGAGACAGTACTTTTTCGTTAGACAACACGCATAATTCTACATTACGATACAGAACACTCTATACTTTGGAGCCCAGCTCGCCTTTTCTCAAAACCTCAATCTCATCGCAGCCACTCTCCCTATCTCCACTTCTCCGGTCCTCCCACTCCGCACACACAACCGTAGTCTTCACGATCTTTGCTTGGCTCCCTGTACTTTCCACCTCCCACCTCCCCTCGCCACCGTGCGCTTCAGCCCTTATTTCCACGTCTACATTGCCATCTGTCCGTTTCGGGCCGCCAGGCAATCCGCTCGCCGAATTCGCATGGCTCGTGTTCTCGCTCAGCATTGGCAAGAACCGACGTATTGCGCTTTCAGCTTGGCTAGGCCGATGTCGTTTCTCTGGAGAATGGACAGTGTGGGAATGGCCGGAGCTGAGCTTGAATGAGGAGGCTTTACTACGGTTGCGGGAGTATCCTAGTTCAGAGGGCGTTCCCCGGCGACGTAGTTCGTCGGCGCCGTACATGCCTGAAGGGAGCGATTCTAGAAGCGGGCGCAGATATGGAACGCATGACGTGAGGATGGTCACGCATTCGATAACTTGCGCCGTAAGTGTCCACTTCCACAGCGCGCGAGTGGTATCTGAGTCGTTGAAGGCTGGTGTATACGCCAGTTGAATGGCGGTAGCTATGATGTCACTGCCTATTGTCAGCATACACAGTATGGTCCCAGGAGATGATTCTTTGTATATGAAGGAGACATACAGTGACCGCGTGCCAAAGAACCCCAAGATTGTGATCTTTTTGCTGACGCTCATCTGAAGTGTGAAGATTACATGGACTGGAAAACATATTAAGCACAAGTCGGTGATGATGTTTAGAGCGCCGAAAGAACGCCAAAAGCCTGCCTAGTTCTTGTCAGTCGATGGCCCAAGCAGACTCTTGACCTCGGCTGACATACCATACTAAGACAGTGAGCTTCTGACCCTATGAACTGCCATGGCTTATGCGTCCCGCACTGGAAAGCAGCAACAAATTCCGTGATCAAGCCCCACAATGTGATAAAAACCGTTATTATCCATCCAAACTTGCGATGCAAGTTCGAAGCCGTGAGTATCATGAGTAGCGAGATGATAGACAACTTGGCCAAGGTAAGCGTGGCGATGTAGAGCAATTTGTTCGCATATTCGGCCTGTGAGCATAAGCCTAATGTCCAAAAGTGTAAAGAGCACTCCACAGAAATAGGACAGAATTGAAGACGGAGTGGGTTAACATTATGCAAGACGGAAGACTGAATACGAGGTTGTAAGCACACGTACTTTCTG
Organism: Paracamarosporium sp. OC-R06-R3; assembly: GCA_019828545.1. Lineage (NCBI taxonomy): Eukaryota > Fungi > Ascomycota > Dothideomycetes > Pleosporales > Didymosphaeriaceae > Paracamarosporium > Paracamarosporium sp. OC-R06-R3. The sequence goes on from JACVRA010000148.1 coordinate 328,016, forward strand.
ATACGCCACAATCTGGGCATCCGACAGCAACGACACATCCTTCCCGAGTCCGTTTTCTGTTTGCATGACAACTGCGACCCCGGAGGCGACGCTCGCCATCTACGCAACCACATCAGCCTCAATATCGTCGCAGAGTCCACACTTTCGATATCTCTGTGCCCCTGTCTTTATCCGCCACTTCATGTAGAAAGAAAAAAAGAAGCGAACGTACCAGCGCACCGACAACCAAATAATCATCAACATCTATCCTTCTTCTCAAAGCCCTCTTCGTCCCGAGTCTCGTCCCGACCGCTAGAAAACTCGTAACGAGCAGCACCCACGTAACAACGTCAAGAAACGGGCCCAAATCGCTCTTTGAGCCCGGATGTCGCACCACGATTTCGTTCACCTCGGCGGGAAAAGCAATCATACTCGCATTCACATCGCAAAGTGAATCATGCCAAAGCGCAACTCACCTCACTTCCTCAGTCAGATCGGAGGATATTCTTGGGAGTATTGAGCGGGCGGGGAAGGCGCCGGAATGCGAGCGGGAGCTGAGTGGCAGGTATGGGGAGGCGTACACTAGCAGGCATAGCAAGGGGAAGGGCATTTCACGGCGGCAAACAGGAAGACGACCTTTGTTTTGGGTAGGAGATTTCAAATTGTGCTGGGTGACTTTGCTTGAGTGACGATGGCTGGAGAGGAAAGGGATGGGCGACCTCGCACATGGATTCTAGCGAGGCGTCACTGAGAGACGGCAACATTGAGGGGTGCGCGTTGTACGGCGAGAGAGGACAAAAGTTGGCATGCAAGGACAACATAGGATTCTCTGGTGGGATGGTACGCATGCCTCAGACGCTGTGTTGGTCTTGTGCAACCGTCAATTCTCTTCCGCCCACTCCTACGCGAATCCACCGGCATTCCACGCTTCCAGTCAAAACCTTCAGCTCCCTCAAGCTGACTCGTTAGCTACCAAAGGTTCGTATTCAAGCGCTGTGTAGCCAGTGGGGTCCCACAGCATCTGTGGTGCAAATTGGAGGAGCAATTGCGGGTCCAAACCTGAAAGTTGTGGAACATATCGACGCTTGTCCGACCTAACGCGGATGCTACGGCGTAAGCGCGTCACTTGACATTCGATTACAAGACTTTATGGTCCAGAACAGCTGCAGTGCACCAATACAACAGGAAAGGTGAATTGTGACGCGAACGAACACTAGTATCTGTGGAAATGAACGACAAACAGATAGACCTTCCCGCATTTGTATGGAATACAAGATAAGTGATTGTGATTTTATCGGTAGTGACAGACAACGGCCAGATTATAGCACAACATGATCCACCGCTTGTAGAGCATTTCACTCGGGACTTCCACCGAAGTTGTGGCAGGATGCACAATTGTCCGGTGTCTGCTATTCGTCAGAGTCGATCTCTATTCTCGCTTCACGAACACTCACTTAGTTGCGTACCTCGACCGGACTGTCCAACTCCGTTTCAATAGTAGGAACGAGCCGACGATCAACATGATTTGGTTTGGTCAGCTCCGCTTCCACAACCGGCAGGCCCTTTTTGTCCACGTGATGCGGGCCCTCGAACTCTACCTCAAAGGTAGGCACACTTCTCTTATCAACATGATTAGGCCCCACTGCGACAGAACCGACCGGTGGAACACTGCGATCGACGTGATGTGGTGGTTCGAGGTCATGATGCCAGTCTGGACGGTCGCGACGGTTGTTGGTAAATACAGGCGCAGCAAGACTGCCAGCAAAAAGCGCGCTCAATGGCGGTAAGAGGACAATGAATCGCATTTTGGTGGTTGATATTTTGTTGGGAAAATCGAGTGTTATCGAATGATAGAGTGCGCGTAGGGCGCTGGCTTCTGGAAATAACCCGTTCACCGTGTTGAATATAGCACGAAGGCATCAAGCTAAAGCCCAGGTTTCGTATAAATCGCGTGTCTACTATCATCGGAAGCAGGCTCCGCTTCGTTGAGACTTGTGCGCATTGCATTACGAATCAGCGGTCGCACAACGACCACATCACCATGTCACGTAGCAGCCGATGGTCCGGATTACCAGGTGAGCCAATTTACTTGGGCGAAAGCCAGAAAATTCAAGCCGAACATAGCAATTTCGGGTGGACGGCTTTATCTGTACGCCCAACAAATTTCGTAGTCGGCGAAAACGGTGATGTTCGCTACTGATTGTAACGATGCATTGGGGGCGATGCATTGAGCAGGCAAATGTATACCAATCAAAGGTATGCACTGCCTCAATTTTCCCGATGCCGTATCCAGTCATCCTCCAATACATGACACCGTCGAACAGATAATCTCCACCTTTGAAATTGATGAACAAGCGCGTTTCCAATTTCAGAATATCACTCTGTCGTCAAACTCTTTTGGCTCGTAAGGATTCTTGTGACCATGATACTGGAAATAGGCCTCCATGATGGGCCGATATGGTGAGTTTTGCGGACAGTGACCGAAAAGCTCCAGGGTATTGGTAGCTTCGTGGTAATCATCAAACTGGTGACAAGCATGCTGATCAGGCCGTGTGGCCCAGGCTTTCAGCTTATTCCAATCGCGGCATTGCCGAAGCTGTCCATCGCCTACGTGATGAGCAACCGGAGCTGGCATTGGGGTGTCGTCGGCTGTACACATGATGTCCTGCCGCAATCCGTCTAAGCAGTGAAATAGATGACTGAGAGCAAATGTGCGATTCTCTTGGTTATGTTTCGAAACAATTGCTTTGCGTATGAGTTTCTAGAGAGGAGTGAGCGAGTTTTCAACTTATGGCAATGAAGTCCTACCAAGCAATGTAAATCGTGAAAGCCCTTGATATAGTAGATGCTCCGCTCGGTATCCCAAGGGAAGCGTGTAGAAGGCCCAAGACCAACCTGCTTTGCAAAATTGTCGTGCAAGGATATGGCCATTGGGTTCGTGTCGATCGCATCCCAGGCGGCATTCGTTACTTCGTCACTCATATTGGGGTTCCAGTACTCGGTGTAAGAATGGAAAGGAACCACAGCGTCGAATGTAATGCCACCTACTATTGTTAGGGAAAATGAAGAGCTGGGACTGAACTACTTGCTGTACTTGGTCCTGCCGAGATCTTGAGACGCATTCCGAAGGCGATTATTATCAATCGCTAACAGGACGTTGACCACGAGAGACAGCAGGAAAGCTGTTATGCACACCGTGACCGCAAGCCGAGCATTCATAACTTCTACCTTATCCTCGCGTAGATCTGTGACCTTCTCTTCTGCATCGGTCTCTTCGTCCCCACTCAAAGGTTGATATTGCTGGTTCATTGCCATTCTCGATAGGCGTTAACTGGTGACGATGTACACGCCAGAAAAGAACTAACACTTAGGCTACGCTCTTGCAGCACGAATTTACCGACGCCACAGCGCGCCGGTGTGGCTTGACCCTAGCATGACCGCCAAGCGTTTTCAGCTTTCGAGCTCGGGCCACTGATGAATAGCGTGCCGACACCGGTCGGCAGATAATCTCGCAGTGCTTGCAGCTTAAATTAGCACCACGCAAGGGTTGATATGCAACAACATCATTGCAAGGGCTGTGATACGTGCGTAACTACCATCGGGGGTCGTTGATGAGTGAGGGGTCGTGAAACGTGGTTGTTGCCCCATGTGTAACCAATTGATGCGCCAAGGCGCTAACCTCCAACAAGCAGCTGCCTCTTTGAGCCTGGAGGAACCAGTCCTGCAACGGTCGTTATCTATACGTTTGTGCTCGTGAGGCTCACACGTGCGAGAGCTGTGCCTCAATCCGGCAGTAAACACTCCGTAAAAGTCCCAGTTGCCAACATCGCCCACACAAAACCAATAGAAGGAAGAACCTTGTGATCTTGAAAGGTAAGTGCGGTCAGCATATGTTTGTTTGCCTGCTGTTTTGAGTCTGTTTGGAGTGACGACTGACTGGGAATCAATTTAGCATCAACGAGCTCATTTCCGCGGCAACCTGAATGAGATCCTTCAGAATATCTTCATAAACTGGGGAACGTGGCGAAGATGGGTTCAGTCTCGGATCACAACATGGCGACTCAATACATCGTTAAAGAGGTGAATGCGAGGGCTGAGATGGATGCCATCATGGATGTCATCTGGGCCGCAAACTACGACCCCTATGACACCTATGCTCAGTTGTTCTTCCCCGTCTTGGGATATACACATTCCGCCCGCGATATCGCAATCGCTGAGTCGAAGAATCGATTCTGGGAGAACCACCATAACACGCCGACAAGCCACTGGTTCTACGTGGAGGATGTTGCGACAGGAAGTGTTGCCGGTTGCGCGCAGTGGGAGATACACAACGAGAATCCGTTCCAGAAGGGGCCGCCGTCATTGCGAGCACCGTGGTGGCCAGAGGGGGAGTACCGCGAGTTCTGCGAGGAGATCTTGAGGCAGGTCTATTTGCCGCGGACGAACTGGATGCGAAAACCACATATGGGTGAGTACTTCCCTCGAGATTCTGTACCTGACTGACACATCTTAGCGCTCAACTGGATGGCTGTGGTCCCAAAGTACCGGCGGAAAGGTATCGGTTCGCTTCTGATGAAGGTCGGTACTTCGCGTGCAGATGAACTAGGTGTGGAATGCTGGATGGAAGCCTCGTCGATGGGAAAGCTGCTTTACGAGAAGCACAGCTTTCGATCACTTTTCAAGATGCAGTTTGATATGGAGAGGAAAGACGCGAGCGATGTGTGGAGGAAGTGTGTGCATGAGCTGACACCCACATCCGTTTTTCCCATGTGGAGACCCAAATACGGAATCTGGGAGCTGGAAGGAGAGCCTATTAAGCTACCCTGGGATCGGGCTGCTGTTTGATACCTGGAACGGCGATAGCTTGACACGCTCGAGTGGATCTTTGATGATTGTTTCAGTTATGACTGACAACATCCTGTACTATTACATCCATCTGCATGCTGCCCTGGCCAACAAGGAGGCCGGTAATAATTAATTCATTCTCCTAGTAACTTCGATTTCTATGGTGATATCCTGAAATGGCTTAGACATTGTCCTTGCTCGGTATTGTGAACCGGCTCTCGCCTAGCAGTCACGAGGCCTAGAATATGCATGATTGACTACGACCTTGACAAAGATCTACATGTATGAAATAACTCTCACCGCCGCACTATCTGTGGTGCGCGTGCAGCCGCTAAGTCAAGCTTTCAAAAGGTGAAAAGCAAGGTATTGCCAGCCCGATGTACGTGTACGAAGTCTACCGTAGGTACTCGTCAAAGTAACTACTTGTTCTGGGTATATTTAATAAGATATTAACTCCGTTGTTCAACCATTTACGAAACCTTAAGGGCGTGATTGGCGGATGATACATTATTTGCCGATTTTCAGGAAAAAATGTAATATGTCTGCGTCGTACAGTAATCCCAAGCATTTATCTCTCCAAAGGGATTCTCGTTCGTCTATTCTACATGCATGCTTCATCTTCATGTAGTAGACACTATAGCCGTTGGAAAACATACTTAGAAATATTTACCCCAAGTATATTTGAGAGAAATTTTAGTCCAACCACTTCTTTCTTCACTTGAATAGTTCTTGAACTAAGACTGCGAAGTCTCCCAACATCGTTGTTTTCGGAACATCTCCTCTAGTCGCAGGTAGGACCCAGCATCGTGATAATGCCCGCATATCCTCGTAATTCTGACTCAAAACTGCTGTATCATGCTATCCCACTACCATGCGTTTCGAACGAAGCATTGCCCCCTCCCCTCTCCCTCTACAAAACAAGCGCACATTGACTGTACCTATCACGAACATTCAAGACACACCCCACATTACAAAAAACCATGCGGCTATAAATACACGGCGTTCATCCAGTATCACAACTAAAATACCAACAAACACTTCCAGATTCAAGCTACAATCCGATTCCTACCGACCACTTACAATACCTAAGCTTTCTACTCCCCTGCTTATGCCATACCCTCACCAAGTCACCAACTACACCCTATCTACCCACCAAAAAGGACCCTAACTATGTTTCTTTACTTATGCGGTTTGTTACTATCATTAGTGAGGTACGAGGAAGCGATACCTTGCCTCCCACACGAGGGGGGATACAATATCCACAACCGAGAGTGCCGGAATACTGTGGCAGAACACGGTAGCATCACAACTAGGCAAGGCAACTGCGAAGTCTTATATAGTTATCCCATTGACATGTACATATTTACATAAAGGTAGGGTATCAGGGGCAACGCACGGCACCGAGGGGCCGTGGGTGCTCAGCTCAACGCTCGTATGTTCCGCAAGCGTAAAGGGTATATCGTGAAAACCGTAAATTTGTTGAATCATGTCAACCAAGTCTCACGAATGACGTTGGAACCATGATCTAGGTCAACCGTGACAGCTGCCAACGCTGTCTGGAAACCAAACCGTGAAGTGCGAACTTGATTAGCAGGGCATCTTAGAACCTACAAAGCAGGTAAAGCATGAACGTGGTGATGGTCGCTTTTGGCGTCGTATGCGTCTGAGAACTACGCTGCCCAAAGAATCCTCGTGACTCCAACCCGATACTACAGACTAGAAAGTCTCGCAGCCGTTATCGATGATAGCCTTGAACTCTAGACGCTGCTTAGCAGCACGGCTCTTGGGACGAGGTTTCGCCTCGGGTGTGATATAGTGGTCCTCAGTCTCGATCTCAGCCTTGAGATTCAGAACGAACGGTTCCAGAGTATCGGCACGCAGCTGCAAAGCTTCCTCATCCTGAGCAGAGTCGTGCCAATGAATCTTGACCTTCTCCAGCTCGGGTGCTCGCAGCAGGATGTTCACGATGAAATCGGCGCGAGCGTGTAAGAGGGCAGGGAAGACAGCCCGAGCGATGCCGCTAGACTCAGCCCGGATCCAGGTAGTGTCCCATACGAAGGTGATCTCGGCTTTCTTGACGTGCTCCATCGGTGAGAAAGGGGCCTCAGCGAGCTTGTTCATCGCAAGCTCGAAGAAGCTGAAGTGCAGAAAGGAAGCAGTGGCGTCGAGTTTTAACGTCGCAACATTGTAGAACCACTCCTTAGCCTCGGTACTGAGTTGCTTCGAGATGAGGAATAGGCTTGCTGGAGGAGGGCACTGCGTGAGGCGCATGAACTTGGGAACATGGCGCCACTTGTGGTGGGGCTTGATCGTGACGACGTCAGGCGCGGGAGATGCGTCGTCTCCATCAGCGTCAGCCATATCTACTTCCTCAGTGACCTCGTCCTGCTCTGCCTCCCCATCATCTGCGGTAACCTCGTCGTCGTCCTTATCCTGGCCGTCCGCCATACCGTCATCGACATTATCCTCGCTGTCCTGTACGACTTCATTAGTCTCCGCCCCAGCATTCCCCACATTGACGAGAGGATCATCCATTACGGCGTCTGTGTCAAGCTCCTCCTCCTCCTCGTCGAGGTCCATCTCGATGTTTTCCTCGTCATCCTCCCCGTCTTGCTCCTCGTCCTCATCTTCATCCTCTTCATCATCCTGATTCTCGTCTCTGGATATTATATTAGCTTATATTCATGAAGTTACACGGTGCCAGATCAGTGCCTTCCCCACGACTGCCGGCATGCAAAGCATACCTAAACATCCATATGCAGGAACCAATGACTGCGGCCACAGCGCACAAACCCAGACTGATACTATAGGTGCCATGACTTACTCTGAGCTCTCGTCATTGTCCTCTTGCTCCACCTCAGGCTCGTCTTCCTCGTCGTACTCATCATTGTAGCCAGCCACGTAGGTAACGTCCGCGTCGGGGTCATCGTTCAGCTTCTCGGCAATCTGTTCCTGGGCGTCAATCTTCTCGAACCAATAGCGCAGGGTGTTTCGCGGCTTGACGTCGCGGGCAGCAGCGACATAGCTGTAGACAATATGGCGACACTCGAGCGGGATGTGCAGCAAGGGCGAGGGAGCGATTGAATCCGCAGGCGACGACATGGTGGGCGATCCGGCTGGGCTAAGAGTATACATATTAGCTTGGTTGTACCGCTGTGTGGGCATTGGTAGGTTCTGGGAAACATACTGTGTGTTGGAAATCGTGGGTTGCTAGTGTAGGAGTTGAGAGCGACGGCCGGCGGTAGGTGCTGCTCGAGACTGGCAGACAGGTTTTATATAGTCACCGCAGTCGGCGCTGAAGCTCGAGCGGGGGAGAGACAGGTGAAGCCTCGCAGCCGGCACACGCTGGCCTGCTGCCTGGTCAGCCTGCGTGGGGTGCTGGTCACTGCGTTTGCGAGGCGGCGCGGTGAAAGAAGACGCGGGGGCGAGAAGACGCATAGGGCTCGGTGGAAAGCTGTTTCTGTCGCATTTCTATGACGGCCGTCATCCGGGTGTTGAGGCGCACACCGTATGTGCCTGTCTACCGTAGTAGCAGGTGGGTCGAGCCGCTCTTTCCGCCCGATGCATATCCTGCATTGTATCTGTTGGAAGAGTACAGTCTCGCCCGGAGCTTCATTCAGATCACATCTGGCATGGCAATCTTCTCCGAATTCGTGACAAAGATATGTGTCGATGTCCTTCGTGAGGTCATCGCGACTTGTAACTTCTACATGTCGATGGTGGTCCAAGCTCCCCACTTGCGCGTCGCGTCCAGGCGCGTCTTCACCTGTCTATCATCATTGTCACTACTTCCTTGTTCCGCATCTAACCACGATGTGCTATTCGCACGAAATCGATCGCAGTAGTCAAATCCAGTATCATGCTAGCTGTACCGGCCGTAACTATGGAAGTGAGATGTCTGAGTCAGTGCTGCCATGTACGAGCTCCCGGACATCGTCGTACCAATGAGGACCATAAAGCCAGCTCGAAGAATCACTGAAGTTTTATTCCATACTGACAAGACAACACTGTATTGAACCAAATCACCATTTTTCGAGATACTACTCGTTCTCAATTTGATCCTAGTTCTCTCATTACTCAAAATACCTAAGCACCTCTGCATACAATGGTATCCAAATCCTCACCAACCATAACCCTCTTCCGCGGCTGGCACGAACCAGGCCGCTACGTCTGGTCCCCCTTCGTCACAAAAGTCGAATTCCGCCTACGTACCTCAAACACATCCTACACCTGCGGCATCGGTTCTCCACGTTCAGGACCCAAAGGCAAAATACCCTACCTCGAAGTCACACATCCCAACGAGCCCACCGAGCTCCTCTCCGATTCATCTCTCATCTTCAAAACCTTCAGCGAGCGCGCTATCATCCCCGATCTCAACGCCGGCCTCAGCCCCGCGCAGAAAGGCCAGGATCTCGCACTAAGAGCGCTCTTGGAAGACAAGTTGTATTTCTTCCAGGTGCGAGAGCGCTGGGTGAGGAACTATTACACCATGCGTGATCATGCGCTTTGGGCTATGCCGTATCCTATGCGTGTTGTCATTGGTGTCCTCGCATATCGCGCAAACGTTAGTAAGGCACATCAGCAGGGCTGTGGGCGCTTTTCTGACGATGAGACTCGCGAGTTTATTAGGGAGATCTGGTCTGGTGTGAGCGGTGTGCTGGGAGAAAGTAAGAAGACAACGGGTGGGGAAGAGTGCTTCTGGGTGCTGGGGGGAAATGAACCGACTGAGGCAGATGCTACATTGTTTGGGTTTGTGGTTAGTTGTTTAGTGTGTGAGGCGGGGCCGGAGAGCAGGGAGCTGGTAAAGAGCGAGTTCCCAGTTGTGGTGGACTACGCAGAGAGGATACATAGGAGGTGGTTCCCGGATTATGAGATGTGGAAGTGAGCGTAAGAGAGCGAAGCAAAGTTAAAATTACTTTCTCTATTGTTGTAATAAATCAGGACATTTTAGCTCGTGTGGCTGATTCGTTAGCTTTCGTGTATAACTCCGAGGTGAACGTCGCGCCGCTCTTGCCTCACACGCTTAGCCAATATAATCATTTCTCCACGCCTTCCAACTTCATCCACTCGCTTTGCACCTGCGCAAAACCAACATACCACACCCGCTTGATCTCACTCAAAGTCAAATCCGCTACCATGAAGCTCACTATCGCCCTCCTTGCCCTCATCTCCACCAGCACATCCGCTTTCGACAAGTCCCCCGAGACCGGCAATCAAAACCTTGACAAACTCCACTGGCGAGGTATGTCCCATTGTCATGCTGCATCCGAAAATCCAGTTACCCTGCACTGCACCGACAAACTCTGTGCAAACGCTAGCAAAGCCCCATCCAATAAGAAGGCAATCGAAACTGACATGTACTAGGCGCTTGCACTGACGACTGCAAATACGCTTATGCTGATTGCAAAAAGGTACTCAGATTAACAGATAGGGCATTTGAAGGGGAGAGCTGACTTATCGGTACAGTGGTCGTGTCCAGTTAATCGGTGGGGATGCTCCAAGGTGTGCTATATGACTACTTGTCATAACCAGGGGCCTGTACGTATTCTATCTACTGAGAAAGAATGAGGATCTAGGTAGCTGATTTTACAAAGAATTGCAAGGGCTGTGACTATTGCTAGGCAGTATTGCGGGGATAGACTAGCGATTTCTACACAGCGGAACATGGAACGAACGATCGGTATTTGTCTCGAATTACTCGTCATGGAAATGAGATATCAGGATATGGGAAGATTCCGTGATACTCGATGGCGGAGCATCCAAAATGAGGTGGGCTAGGACGTCACGCGTCTCCCCACTTGACAACATGTACCATCTCCAGTCGCACACCGAACCTGCTCATGCAGTAGGTCAATACCGAACCTCAGAGATAGTATAACTACCAAAGGTAACACTCAATTATCTCCACAAAACTATCTTCTCTTGCCTCTCGTCTCACAATCACAATGATGTCATTGGACCCTCCTTCAAACCTCCATGCACACCCCAAGAACCCGCCAACCAGGCCACACTTCTTCACTCATCAGATCCGAATTTAGAATCTAGAACCTAGAGTTCAAAATCCAAAATCCAGAATGCCCTCCCAGCGCAAGGCAATCCACGCCCCCAAAGCCCCCGCCCCAAACGGAAACTACAGCCACGTCGTCCGCGAAGGCACTACGCTGCACGTCGCGGGCTGGATGGGCGATGACCCCGCTACCGGTGCAATCGTGGATGGCGGCATAGAAGCACAGACCGTAACCTTTTCCCCTGACCCGCCCTAGTATCAACGCAGTACGTTTTACTAACATACAAACAACGAAGGTCCAAGCCATAAAAAACATCCAATCCTGTCTCGAAGCCGCAGGAAGTAGCCTGGATAAAGTTGTCCGACGGAGAATATACATCATGGATATGAAGCAGTTTAGGATCGTGGATAGGGTGTGGGGGGAGTGGGTGAGCGAGCCGTGGCCGGTTAGTACGTGTGTGCAGGTAAGTTTTCTTCTATTCTCTGTTTTGGAACTGCGGAGATTTGATGTGGTGGTGAGTGGAATATGCTGATAGTTGGTGTTGTAGATCAGTGGACTGGCGAAGGAGGGCGCGTTGGTCGAGTTGGAGGTTGTTGCTGAGGCGTAGGTATGCCGAACAGGGGATCAGTTTTGATGCTAGTATGCATTTGAGGTGGTTGATAGTGTGGGTAGTGCTGTGTATGTGGGAGGGATGTACGAACGTTCATGATGATTGTGAGTTGTGGGTGTAAGGTGAGGGTAAGTTTAGAGTTACCCATCTATATCTGAACAAGACCAAAAGCTTTGAAATCGGAATGAGATGCTACTCTCCATAACTATCGGCATTTTAGATGTGAATAACAGTATGGCTACGTTTAGCAGAGAAGCGCGTTGATTTCTTCACAGGGCTGCATATATCAAGATGATCAATTTCCGATTAACTCATCAAAATTCGGTCATAGCAGTCACATTGTCTTAAACGTCGATGTCCCTTCGACATATATATACAGCAAACCTATCAATACAACGAATAAAAAGAGAAGTCGTAGAGACATACACACGTAAGCTGTAGAGTCAGTGCCTCATCTGCATACTAATCCTTTAGCTCAAACACCCAAAAAGACGTTCACACGATGCAGCGCAACTGCCACTGCCAAAAAGTTGGACTTGCTGGGAATCGAACCCAGGACCTTTCGCAGACACATTTGATAATGCGAAGCGAACCTGTGAATGTTAGAATTTGTTGTTAAGTCTGTAGCTGACTAAATGGAACTTACATTATACCCCTAAACCACAAGCCCGAGTGCAGTTCGATGACTAATACAACACTCAAAAATATATAAACACCATGAATCACAAACACGTTGTGGACGTGTCTTCGTGAAGGTGTTGCTCGTTCGACGTGGCGCTAGTCTCCACTCCGGGAATTTTGCCTGCGCGGTGCGGAAAATTTCGCTAGACTATACCCCACGATGCGCCTGCAGTAGGTGATAATAGACAAGTGTGACAGGAAAGTAATATTATAGGAGCGTTTTGACGGCGCCAGCGTGGTTATGAGCTTCCAAGGCAATACTTGCTAAGAGCACATCTGAACATACACCATTTTCGTGCTTTTCATCCGCATCTCGTGCAGTGCGCGAACACAATAACATGATAGCTATATATGTTTTTCAGTGTTGTAATCATCAGCCATGGAGCTCTCAGGGTCCCGTCTCTAACAACGCTATAGTGTTCGTTTGCGCCTTGACCAATTTCTTAGTTTCGCTTTACCTGTGGATCAACTGTGGAGACTTTCGCTGTTATGATTTACCGCTAGGATAGTCTAGCCGGAGGTGTCAGGTCGGAATATCGAGCTTGCAGACGCATTCGTTCCCCAATTTTGTTTCGCCTTTATATATTATACAATCGAAGCATCGTTCATCAAGCACGCTTAGTAAGCGTATTCCTCCGCTTGGTGTAGTTGGTTTATCACGTTCGACTGTAATATCTGTTGTAATCGAAAGGTCCCTAGTTCGATTCTGGGAGCGGAGAACATGGTTCTCTAAGAGGTGATTATTTTTTGCCTGCTATAAACTTAGCAAAGGGAAGTTGCTATGTAGGAAGACGTCGCTTTTTGCTGAAATCTGTGATGTCGGCAGGTGCCATCTCTTTTTAGAACACGAAAATCCTGCTTCATAAAGAAGGGTGAGAGTATTCATAGTGTTGTACAATGTTTTGAGTGTGAGCATGATGCAAGATTTAAGGACAGAATACAGGTGTGTGTATGTTCTTGCCAGTTCGCACACCTGAGGTGCATCGTGCTCTTCGAATGAGCAGCAACGTGCCATCTGAATTGTCGTTAGACTGCAAACTCTAATAGAGCTCTCAAGGTTGACTGGGCCTCTAACAAGGGATTGCAATAGACGTTGGCATTGGGGTAAATCACTAGAACCTAGGCGTAAACGAAAACGTGTAGTCAGTAACATGTGGTTGACTAAGCTTGTCAGCAGACGGTCGAAAACAGTACTTGCACTCCTTAAATACAAACGAAGCAAAAGTACGAGCGCATTAAGTTCCAAATCTTGCCACCAGAAAGGGCACCAGCCCGAAATTCATGAGAAGGGCGTGGAAACAGCATTGGATTTTACCTGAGTATGTCTCGCCCTGTTACAAAGGCATCAAATGAGCAGAATAGTCAAAATAGTAGCATAGCATTGAGCTCACCTGTTCAGAGCGAATCAAGAATCTTGATATCTCAAAACATAAGCATCACACACAAGGCGTTTATTTCTCATAGTCTGTGTAATTTCGAAATGCCCCCCACGTCTCGCTATTTCGGCAAGCTTAGACATACCTCAATCCGTAAAGTGACACAGTACATCTGGCCAATGTCTCTTTTGCGGATCTGGCATGGTAATACGTACAACGATAAGAAACGTAACTACTACTATCTCTACAATAGATAGTGACATCAACAATCTATACATCTCACACCGACAGGATGGTAGGCGGACTCCAACACCAGGCCTAACACCCACTCGATCACAATAGTCTCCGCACTCCCGCGGTCACATCCCGGGCGTTTGCGGAGATACGTGGGAACCTGAATTTGGGAGAGCTGTCTCTATGTAGTTAGCTGCTACTATTTTTGCAGCAAAAGAACTTCCTGCACGGGAGAACGAACAGGCCATCAGATCGCGTCTCACCTCGGACCCTCAAGTATCGGAGAAACGACACCCCGAGCTTGGCTGGGCGAGAAGTGCGATACAAAACCCTATGAACTAGATACCACAGATACGAGCAATGTGTTCGGCGTGCGGGAGGCTTCCACGAGGAACGGGTGGCCCGAGGTTGGCGCTTTGAGCGCTAGAGCAGCGCAGGTAAACGAAAGCGAGACCGAAAATGCTGCGAATGCTCCTTTTCTTGTTTGAGTCGCTAGGAGTGACCCGAATCACTGTGGCACTGTCTGCTTGGGCGCTTTCTTAACGTTGCACGAGCCTCTATATCAGACGTCTGTTTGAATAGCATGGCTGTTATGGCGATCTTGAAGGGTTCATGGATAACAGTAACGCAATGAGGCTTGCGGACTGTGCACTCACATCGCTTACCCTTGAAGCACCCCAAACACATGACTACAGGCACTCTCGCATGCCGACCTTCCCCTCTGAGGAGGCACTGCGAAAGTCCAGAGCACGCGGTACAAAATAACTCGTATTAGCCAAGTCAAAAGCCTGACTCGGTACCGCGCCTCGTTGATAATGACTCGAGCGACATATGCCTTTCGTCAGCGACGTGTTGGGAGCTGTTTACCACGTCAGTATAGATACCACCGCTTTGCTATAGCTAGGTCGAGTGGTGATGATCTCTCTTCATTTTGTTTGTGCTGGGAACCCTCGCCCACATTTATCCGCCCAAACAGCCCAGATACCCAAATCAAAGGCCTGGGCAGGATCGATTAGAACCGCCAATCATCCGATGATATGTCGACACCCTGCCCACGCCTAGCACCGAGGCTCAATCCTCCTTCCCGTTCCGGCGCCGCAGCATCGGTACGGCACTTGTGATGAGCCGGACCGGAGAAGGGTCTCTTACAGGAAGGAAAAATTCGTCGCGGATTTCTATCGCGTGGCAGGCTTGAGGTGAGCTGCGCCAAACTTGCTTGTGGTTCTTGTGGGGCCTGGTGGTTGCGGGGAATTGCGTGCTAACTCCCGGGTGCGCGATGCCCGCTGTTAGTGCACTTTGTAGAGTCCGGTGGGTAGTTCGGGGACTATCCCCAACTAAATCCAAGACAGCACTGTATACTCGATAGATGATTGACTGAGTGGAAAAACTCGAGCGTTTCCCGATGCTCTCATCGACGCTGGGTCTTTCATTTCGGGGTTCGCGGTTGCCTTCTCAGACAGTGATTTGAGTTAAGTGTTCTGGCCCCATAAAGCGGTCGTCCCCTCGCAAGGTCCCAACCACGTCCGCCCCAACCCGCACAGACACACGCCTGATCTTCAGAAGTCGCCGTCCATCCTTCAGATTCGCTCGCCTAGCCAAAGTGCCCCTGTCCAATCCATCCTGACGGGTTCGATACCCTGTTCCTGGACCAACCGACTTCCCTTTTGGACGCCATGCCTGCGTGCTCAGCTCGTATCCCGCGAAGTCGGCCACTGTCGCCCGCTGGCTATGGCGTTCGTACTTGAGGGCTTGCCGTCGCTCTTGGGGCGTTCAGGTGTGGCTCCCTCTTACCACTTGGGACCTGCGTGCTGGCGTTGCGGCTGTTAGACAAGCTCAGCGCTGGAAACGAACGACTGCAGGACCGGCTCTCATACTCCACGATTGCGATACTCATCAACTACGGATGTATCCCACATATCGGTAATCAGCGCTCGACCGTGATAGCCCGTTCACGACAGCGACCATGGCACCGAGGCCACTGGACCAGAATGGAGCTCCGCAGCAGCCAACGACGCCGGACCGCCCGGGGCCCTCACATTCTGCCACAAGTAGCCCTATGTCGTCGCCGTCGGTCGTCCAGGCTGGCGAGATCATGCTCATAATCTCACTTGTCCTAATTCTCTTCGTCGTTCTCGCCGTAACGATCCATTTCTACCTAAGGCGACAGAAACGACAACGTCGCAAACTGTCACCGAAGAAAGGAGGAAAAAACTCAGATGCACAACCTGAGCTGCAGTCCAGGGAAAAGAAGCTCGCTGAGCTGGTGGGAACACCGCTTTGCGAAATAGGGGAATCAGAGCCGAGACATGAGATGGAGGATGCGGAGGTCCTCGAACGGCATACTATTGAGGAACCGGAGCATCCTGGCGCCAATCCGGTACATCTAGTTAGCCCTCTTACTCCTAACTACGATGCTGGCCGCATGTTCGGAGACATGTCGACTCGTACTGGCACACAACCAGAGGCTGGCGTATATGCAGCATATCTGGCGCGATGAACAGGAGATAGCGGAAGGATTCGTACTCGCTTTCGCTTTACGAATGCCATGTTAGGCGAGCGTATTGGATAGCTCAGATCGGAACATGTGCTTAACAAAAGCCGAGCCCCAGTCTGTCGTAAGTCTTCTCTGTGAAACTTGCAATTCCAATCTAACCCGCATAAGCTCTACATTCTG
Organism: Paracamarosporium sp. OC-R06-R3; assembly: GCA_019828545.1. Classification (NCBI taxonomy): domain Eukaryota; kingdom Fungi; phylum Ascomycota; class Dothideomycetes; order Pleosporales; family Didymosphaeriaceae; genus Paracamarosporium; species Paracamarosporium sp. OC-R06-R3. The sequence goes on from JACVRA010000148.1 coordinate 344,423, forward strand.
AGAACGCTCGTCGACATACTCCACGTATCGTACATTTTCGCCACCCGTAAATGCGTTAGTGGAACAACGGACTCAATCGTGCTGTCTCTAGCCCAGAAGCGATCGTGTCACCTATCGATGCTCCGGGATCGAAGTAAATTAGAGACGACCTGTTGCACAACGCAAGAAGGAACATGGTCAGACAAAATGGGAGTAGAAGCAGGTTAAGGGAAGCATCCACAAGGAGCTTGACCCGTCGGACGTGAGCCGCCTCGATAGAGAAGATGTCCAGATAGCGTCGCCAATACAGCGACTATGGAACTCAACCAAAACCTTTGATCACCATAAGCCAGCGTACTTCCATATCTGTCGCACCCTGTATGAGTATGTGCATACCGTACTCACAATTTCTCTCCTCAACCTTCTTAGTCACCTGCCAAAGTCCATTTCCGCTGACAAAAAAAAAGGAAAACCCTTAATAGCACCTTGCGTATGAAGATTACATCACTGCTTTGATCGTCCTGGCCGTGCGCAGTGTCGATCAAAGCCAGCAATGTCTGGATGCCGCATGCCGCAGATCCACATTTGCGCTATGATTCTCCATCGATCCGTGTTCGTGGTCCAGGAGGCTGACGGCACCAACACATGTCATAACGTATAGTCAAATCCCGCACTTTCACACATACCGGAAGAACATCACCAAACTCAGGTCCTACGATCCAAAGTTCTTAAGATAAGAAAGGATAAAGGTATTTAAAAAATATATATATACCAAACCACACGTTATACATAAGATGAACCCAGCCAACATACCAGCCCATCTGAAGGAAACGCCCCCTCTTTTGCCACACCCGTCTAATGCTCCTGGCCATATAACACCATTCATGCAGTTCAATCTTACATATGTGCGCTAATAAGTCAACTTAAGAACACATTATTCATCCTAGACCATTCGCCCATACGCATCTCAGCGTCATTTTGGTGAAGGGATGATAATCTAGACAAAGGCCCTGATCGCGTTGGCCACGACTTGTAGCTGTATGACATTAGCCAGACTTTCCTGACATGATGATGTAGGAAGAGAAGAAACAACATACCTGATCCGTAGCCTTCATAAGCGTGAAGTGATTTCCATCGATCCTTTCGAACGTGAATGGACTGCTACCTAGTAGCCTATCCCACCCATTGGGACCAAAATCCGTCCTGTTATTCAGCATCCACTTCATGCTCTTGCTCTCATCGCCACGGACTTCTGGACGTGGGCTATTGGGGTACCTGCAGACGCCGTATCTCGCCCAGATGGCGAGGACCTTTGGCGCGCGGGACGCCGCGCTGGCGGGTATAGGCTGCGGCTTATACTCATCGAGGGCCTTGATGGTAGCCGAAAAGTGCGGGAGAAGCCAATCGGGGATCTTGGCGCCATTGTCGCTGCCGAGGAGGCCGATTTCGGCAAAGAAGTCGTGCAGGCGGGAGGGGAGGGGCTCGAGGTCGATGGGGCAGGGAGAGTCGAGTAGGATGAGAGAGGAGACTGTCTCACCGGCTGCGAGGAGTTGAAGTGCTACTTCGTAGGCGACGACACCGCCAGCGGACCAACCTCCAAGATGGTAAGGGCCCTTTGGCTGGCGGCGGCGTACTTCCTCCAGGTACATGGTAGCGACACCTGAGATGCCGTTGCTCCATTCCGCGGGACAGGTCACATACGGGCAGTTAATCCCGAATATAGCGACGGAAGAGTCGATGGCAGGGATGCTGGCGTAGGAGGTAGCGGAGCCGGATCCATCAGCAAGCAAGAAAAGAGTCTTCTTGGCAGTACGGGGCTTCCCTTGAATGAGAATAGAGACTGCGCGGCGAACTGGGCCTGACGAAGTAGCCTTGGAGCTTGGCTTGCCCGACAACTTCTTGGGCGCTTCTTTGGCAGGCTTTGGGGCTTCCTTCTTGGGACTGAGGAACTCGGCGATGGCGTCGAAGGAGGAGTGGGTCAAGAAGAAGTCTGATTCGAGTTCAATCTCAGCCTTTTCTCTGAGGACACCGCAGAGGGTCATGTTCATGAGCGAGTCGATTCCGAGCGACAAGAGGTCGTTACATCCGACGACATCCTCTAGGGGAACACCCATCTCTTCGGAAATCGTCTCAACGAAAAGTTGAAGTAGATTACCCCTGTTGGAGGGTGTGCTGAGCAGTTCAAAATCGGGAGGGGTAGCAATAGCAGGTGTGGGTAATTCATCAGCCGATGTGTCATCGTCAATAACAAGGGCAGGCGCTTCCTCGAACGTAGTACCTTCACTGACATAGGTTCTATACAGGTAGGCCTTGAGCCCTGCGATAGTTTCGCAGTCCGTGAACGTGTGCGGAGGAAGGTCAAGGTCAACAGCTTCCCTGAGCTTACCTAGAATCTGGAGAGACAACAAGGAGTCAATTCCCAAGTTCGAGAACTCGCAGTCATCACCAAGTTCTTCTTCAGAAAGCTCGGACTCAGCAGAGATCACAGCCATAACCTTAGACACGATAGTAGAGGCAGAGGTGGCGGCGGGATTGACGAGCTTGGCGGTGATGGCGGTATTCAGTTTTCCGGCATTGACGGCGGCAGTGACCACCTTGGGAGCGACGGTGGTCTTCGCTACGACTACTGGCCGGGATGTAGGGGTGGGCTTGAGGACAGCAACAGGTATAGGGACAGCGGCAGCGACAGGCTTGGGAATAGTAGGAGATACGCCTTGCGGTGGGAGGAACGTGTTGAGCACGGTGCGAGGGATGCGCTGGAACTTGAGTCCAGCACAAATACCGATGACTTTGCCACTCTCGAAAATGTAAACATCGCCAGCAATGACGTTGCTCTCACCCGTCGGCTGCATCTTGACATACGCGTTATAAGTCTTGTCCTTGGAAAGCGGCTCCGCAAACTTGATGGCCTTCCAGCCGTGAGAGATGTGAACGAACTTGCTAGTGTCAATGGCGGTGGTGCCGTTTAAGATGAAACCACCCAAGTGTACAAGACTATCAATCCAGAAGGGGCTAACGTGGTAGTTTCCATCTTTTTCAGTGGTCTGGAACTTGACGGTGGAAGTACCTTCGAAGTTGGCTCCGTCGACAATAACCTCTTCCATGCCCTGGAAAGGAGCTTTGTAATCAACGAACATGGAGAAGAGCCTGTAGGCAAGACCGCGGGATATCTTGTCTGCTTGATTTTTGGCCAGTCTCTCCTTGAGAGTTTCGATACGAGCCTCGAGGAGGTAAGAAATCGAGTTCCAGCTGTCACTCCATGCCGCAGGGTCCTCATATGTAACAACACAGTTCGCGTGGAGATTGACCTGATTGTTGGCATTTGTGTCAATGCTCTGGAAACGAAGCTTGATCTCACCCTTGGTCAGGTCCACATCGGCAGTGACTTCCAAAATGCGACCTTCGGCATCATTCTTGAGGATGAGAGGCTTGAATACTTCCATGTCGTTACAGCTGATACCAGGAACAGCGGCTCCAGGGTTGATTTCCTTCCAGGCATAGTCACCGAGCGTAAGTGCCATGTCAGCGTAGATGGAGGACGGGCAGAGACTGGTGTTGTTGACCTGATGACCAGACACAGCAGCGCGGAAGACGGGGTCGCTCACATCGGATTCTGTAACGATCTTACCGGTAGGACCATCATAGTTCTCCGAGACGATCCTATGGACAGAGCTAGTTGAAAGCTTGGATTGAGCAGGAGCAGCGGGCTGCACACTCTCGATCTTCTGGACTGTGGTGCGGGGCTCGGTCTTGTGCAGGCACCAATCGTTCACGTACTGGATCCAGTAGTTCTTATTGTCGAAGCTATAAGTCGGCAGGCTGAGCAGCTGGTGGGCAGAATCAAAGTCACGGTGGAACTCGCCAAAGTCAATGGGCACACCTGTGGTGTGCAAAGAGATTAGAGACTTCGAAAGGCTCTTCCAAGAGTCCTCGCTCTTGTTGAGGGAGGCCACGGTATTGATAGATGGCGAAAAGGTGTTCTTTACCATTCCAGAACAGATAGGATGCGGTCCGACCTCAACGAAGATGGTTTTATCGCCAACGAAGCCTTCTTGCTTGGCGGTCTTGAGAGCCTCAACGAAGTTGACTGTCTCCCTCGCGTGGCGGCAAAGATAGGAGATGTTGAAAACGCCCTGGTCTTCAACAACCTCACCAATCAGTGGCGCAATGACTGGGATAGTAGGAGTGTTGAACACAACACCGCCTGCGAGCTCCTCAAAGGTATCGAGAATAGGCTCGATCTGAGCAGAGTGGAAGGCATACGGAAGGTTGAGACGTGTGGTCTTGACCCCGTTCTGCATCAGGATTGCGGTCGCAGAATCGATTTGCTTTACGCTACCTGCAACAACCGTTTCGGTAGGTGAGTTCAAGCAAGCAATTTCATACTGCGAGCCTTGCAGAGTAGCTTTAACATCCGAAGCCGAAGCTTTGGCAACCAGCATAGCATGTGTGTTCTCAGTACATTTCTCCAACAGAAGGCGTGCTCGGGTTCCCACGAGATAGATTGTGTCTTCCATGGTGAGAACACCTGCTGCATAGAGAGCAGCATACTCTCCCAGGCTGTGGCCTGTGACGACTGAAGGCTTCACGCTCCACGACTTCCACAAATGCAGCAAGGCAATCTGCACAGATACCAAGGCAAGCTGGGTCTCAAGGGCGGTCAATCCCTCTGTAGGAGTGCCATCCAGCGCAGGGAGGAAAGAACTAAAACCTTGAGCTTGCGCTAATCGATCAAGATGGAGGATAGTGGATCGGAAGATCTTGGATTGTTCAAGGAGAGTTTTGCCGAGACCAGTGTAGTATGCTCCTTGTCCAGTGAAAACGAATGCCGTCTTAGGAGTGGCCGAGGGCATAGGTGAGAAATTGCCTCCATCCGCCTTTTCCAAAAGAAGCGTTTTCAATTCGTCGAGGTTAGACGCAGCCACACCGATGCGGTAGTTGTGGTGCATACGACGCGCGGTCAAAGTGTAAGACAGGCTTGCGAAGTCTTCCGCCGAAGCATTCGCCGCAAAGGCAGCGATCGTCTTGGCTTGTCGTGCCAAAGAGGAGAGCGATTTGGCGGAAGTTACGAATGGCAAGTATGTGCGAGGGTCGGTACCTAGAGGCTTGGTCCGAGCAGGCCCGTCGCGGATCAGCATAGCGGTGTTACCACCAGCGGCACTGAAGTTATTGAGAAACACGGTTCTGTCCTTGCCTTCAGGCCTGGGGTAAGCAGTGTTTTCGAATGGCACTTTGATGTTGCGGACGACCAGGTCGGGGAAACCGGGGTTGATTTCGTGCTTGATACCAACGTGCTTAGGAATAGTGTTCTTCTGTAGCATGAGAAGCACTTTGATGAGTGCTCCAATACCAGCAGCGGCTTCACCATGACCAATGTTCGACTTCACCGCTCCGATATGCAGAACCTTTTTCGGATCCGTGCCACGAGCATGCTCAGGGGCAAAGACACTCGTAACCGAGCTAATTTCAGCCATGTCACCAGCCTGGGTACCTGTTCCGTGCATCTCAACGTAGCTGACATCTAAGGGATCGACGCCGGCTTCGTGAAGGACGCTCTGGTAGAGGTAAGCCTGGTTTCCAGCGTGAGGGTGGGTGATGGAAATGGCATCGGCGGAATGATTAGTAGCAGTACCTAGGATAACACCCAGAATGTTGTTCTTGTCAGCAATAGCGTCGTCCAATCGTTTCAACACAACGGAACCGACACCATCAGCTCGACAGTATCCATCCGCCTTGCTATCCCAGGTCTTGCAAGAGCCTGTCTTAGAAAGAAACTGTCCACGGCTGAGGCCCGCAAAGATATCAGGCGCACTAATGATATTCGCACCGCCTGCAATCGCGGTATCGCACTCGCCAGACCTCAAAGTCGAGCATGCAATCTGGATCGCCGCCATACTGGAAGAGCAAGCGGTGTCGACACTGTAGCTAGGGCCACGGAAACCAAAGTAGTAGCTGATACGACCAGGGGCAAACGCTCGCATACCCCCGGGAATGAAGTATGTGCCAATGTTTTGCGCTGTATTGACCTCACGCCAATCGTCCGACGTTTGGCCGTAGAATGTACCAACACGGTCTTGCTGTGACGATGGTGTTGAGTTGAGGACAAAACCAGATTGTTCAAGCGCTTCATATGCCGTGACGAGAGCTAAACGGTGTATGGGATCAGTTTGGGTAGCTTCAGTAGGCGACATGTGGAAGAAGCGGGCGTCGAATAGGCCAGGTTCCTCGATGAATGCACCGAACGGTGTGTGGCTAGTGTTGTTGATCTTTCCAGTTGGGTCGTAGTGAGTCTCCGGATCGAAGCGATCTTTAGGAATCCTCTTGTGCATGTCTCTGCCCTGCACCAGGACATCCCAAAGCGCTTCGACATCAGGTGCACCGGGAAAGCGACCAGACATTCCGACAATGGCAATACTCGACGTATTTTGGACATGCTTCGAGCCAGTGTCAGCGTTTGACCACTGACTTAAATCTTGAAGCGTAATCGACTTGCCTTCAGACTGAATTGCAGTCTGCAGGCTCTTAGTCGCTTGGGATGCTTCGAAACCGGTTAGTGCCGCAGCTTGCGAGAGCAGCGGGTCGCTTGCAACAGCCTTCGTGATCGAGGTCCATTGCACCGGCTTGCGGAGAATATCGGTAACGGCATCTGTGAAGAGGACGCTTGCGGTTACGGCTTCTGAGCGCTTTCCAGTGCTGGCGGAAAAGTTTGCCCTCCTGGGAGCGGGAATCTGGTTTAAGGCATCGGACCGTGACTGCATCACTTCTGAAACTTGCGCTTCGCTGTAGATATCGGCCACATGCCAGAGTCCCACACTCTCTATGTCTTGCACGGCTGGAGATTGGAAAACCTTGGAGCTCTGCTTGAGCCAATCAAGGCGTGCAGGGTTCCCGTTGATCGTGCTTGCAGATTCGCTAATAGTCGAGATGAAGGCACGGTTGGTCACTGGAAGATTCTGGTCACCTTGTTAGATATTCGTCTCATTAGCTGTTTTGAAACTTACTGCTGCTTCCTGGAGGCTCTGGAGCTCCGCCTGGAGTTCTTCGAAAGCAACTGGTACAACCAAGCTCCAGCTAGCGTCCGACTCACCAGTACTCCGGGCTGGGATCGAATATTTCTCTACTACTGCTCCCGTTCGGAATGCCAATCGCACGGATTCTACAGCAATGTCGGGTAAATCGATGATGTTCGCTGCGCAAGCAACGGCAGCAGCAGCCAGCTGGCCAAGGCCAGTCCCGACGAGAAGGTCATCTGTCGTGTCAAGGGTGTAATTGTTCTGCTCATGGTGGCTGCAGGCCCAAAGTCAGTAATCTACACCATCTGCAATAGGTCGTTGAACACACCCGATGAAGTTGACCAACTCAGCAATCACCAATAGTGCGCTGGAAACTTCCACACGCTGGATTCTGGAGGCAGCATGTCGCTCGCTCAGATCGAATACGCTGTTGAAGGGCGGTATCTGATTCCTAACATCCCTGGGAAGATTCCATACTTCTGCCCTGAGGGCGGAGTATGCTTTCTCGAGGAAGGACTTGACAAGTACGGTCTTTTTCTTCGCTTCGTGCGCTCGTCGAATAAGACCTCGAGTATCTGGTAGTTGGTCCGGAAACAAAGAAACAGACATACTTAGGAAAGAACGACGAAACACAGAAGCAAGAAGCCACAGAGCGAAGGGGGTGATACCATGAAAGGGTGGCGTGAGAGGAATATGCGAGCAGCAGAATGAACAGACGGGACAAATGGCAGGGTCTATGCTTCAAGACCTCTGGCGTCGGGTTTGGAGTTACAGCATGTTGTGGGGTTGGTCCGGGACGCTTTCGAAATACAATGCCCGTCTAACACAATCTGACCGTTGCCACGCGAGCTGTGGGGCCCCATACCAGAATCGCATAAGTTTGAGCCTCATTTCCTGGTCACTGGTACACCTGGTCACGAAATTGTGTTGCTGGACTTACTCGATGTGTGAAGTTTTAGGTAGGTTTGGGTCCTTCACCTCGCTCAGTTTTAATTCCATTTGTCGATTTGAACTGGTCTTTCTGACGATTTTATTGACTGTCAGTCTTCGGGTCATTAAAAGCAGAATAACGTGCGTATCGCGCTGTCTTGATGCGGAATCGGTTCCCGAACTAAGCGAAGTATCTTTCAACTCACAAAAAGCCTCGGGATACCCGTGCGCTCGGTCAAATACGCGATTGAGCGAATCATGACCCACCATGCTATATAAACATGTCTGGTTGTGTACCGGGCGTAACCTGGGGAGGCATGCCACCCAAGCCTATCATAGCTTCTGGCATATAGAAAATCGAGCGGCGCGCATCCAAATGGGTGATTCTGGTATCATCTAAGACTGCATATTAATGCGGATCATGCCGAAAAGCGCGAACTGTTCCGATATGATGCATCGACACAGGGTAGCATTAGCTAGATCTGTTTTGTGGCTGTGGCGATTGCGATCGATGGCTAATGGTACGACTCTCGATCGACGCAACTTGCCGTAAGCGATATATTATTAACCAGTACTCGGGCTGTCAACCGGGTCTCCGCAATTACAGTCCATCATGAGTGGCAATACTCGGCTTTCGGTGAAGCTCGTGTTCTGACACGGCGGTTACCGACCATGGAAGCGATAGTTCCAAGATCAGGAGATTCATCTAGAAGAACCAACATATCATCGTTGTCTGGCACAGTGCATTTTGAGTACTTACACCCTTAAAATCTACGCAAGTGTTCAACAGTAGTGCCTTATCAACAGCGATAGTGTCTTCTCAACGACCGCGACCAAACTCGATCAAGATGAATGCAACTAATGTCACTGCTCACCGTGAAATTGAGGAGCACTTTGAAGTGTTCAACGGTGTTGACGCCCGACTTAAAAGGATACACCGACGTCATCATCAGATGGGGTGACAAGATGCAGAAGAAGGTGGTAAGTTGGTTCGACATACGCAGGCTGACTGTGGCCTACAGTTCCTGATAGCAATGGCTGTGTATAGTCGTCTAGCCCACAACAGCAGAGGATATCGCCACTATAGCCCTACTATTAAAAGAGTTTTCTATGTCGCTTGCCGTATATGGTGGAAAAAACAAAAACCGGGTCCAGTGGCACCACCCCATCGAGGGTGGCCTTCAAACCGACATGGGTTACATGCAGGGTGTGTCTATTGACCTGAGCAACAACACTGCCAAGGTACATGCAAGGTCGTTGCCTTTTGGAAAGATAATGACGAAGCTACCGCACCTTATAATCTCACTATGATTGGAGGTATAAGCAATCACACTAACGTCGGTGACTTGCAAGTTTTGTGGTATCCTGTTGCATTTGTGAACATAGTTGACGATGTACAAGATACTTGGTGGTGGTTACGGGTGGTTAACCGGACATCAAGATCCTACTCTTAATGAAGTTCGTGCGGTGACCGTGGTTCACGCGATTAGAAGCATCGTCGCTGCCTCCAGCGATGAAAAGCAGGATTTTCTCTGGGTGGTCCGTGGTGCTGGCCATTACTTCGGTATCGCTATCGACTTCACCTGCTGACTGCATCCTCAGGAGAGACTTGTATGGAGCGAACACATGATCTTTACTGCTTCTAAGGATCTGGCCAACGCTGTCAACTTCGTCAATAGTTTCATCGCGACCACCGACGGCGCTTCTGCTATGGCTATGGGCTGACTCAACCTCTGTTCGTGCAAGAGCCTGCCGTTGTTGCGACCGTGTTCTATGATGAATCGGAGGACGAGGCCAGGGTGATCTTCAACGCCCTGATGGAATTGAACCCCAAGACTAACACCATCAAGGAGCGCTTTTACATTGAGTAGAACAGCCTCATGAACGGCCCCTTCGATTACGGCAATCGTAAGCTGTCTAAGGGTATGCCGTACACGCTGCCCCTCGGCCCCAAATTTGTTCACTCGTTAATTGGTGAGCTAAAGAAGCTTCACTCCCAGGTTGAGGGCTCGACTAAGTCTATCATGCTGTTCGAGTTTTTCCACGTGGGCAAATTCGTGAAGCCATGGCAGGATGTGGCACACGCCATCCGCGGAGAGCGCGGCCAAATCATGCTTGGTTCGTTCTAGTTCAAGATATAGAACGACACGACAGACAAATCGTGGGTGATTAACATGGCTTCCGTGGTTCGTGTCGAGCTCTGCCGTGTAAACGGAAAAGATGTGGCCGACTTAGTAGGTGAGGATGAAAACTACGATGGTAAGTGCGCTCCTATATGCGTGAAACCAAGATAAGTCCATATCTGACAGTCGGACGCAGCGCCCTTCGTCAAACCTCAACGAACCTTGGCAAGGACCTGCCGCGTCTCACAAGGTTTAAGCAAGAGTTTGATCCGGAGAACATGTTCAACAGGTCATACCTGCTTGTAAACGCGTCATAAAGGGGGAAAGGCTTGGATTTCGTGTAGATAGATAAGCTAACTGAGTGCTCACGAAAACTGATTGGTGACATGTACAAGTTCTTCCTCAGTGACAGTGAGGAAGTGAAAGCGCATTTTAGCGCGTCAGGCTACCAAGGCGTGAGATTGGTCAGCAGCACTTATGCCTTCCGCATGTCTAGGTCCACCACTTCCTTCTAGCAACTGTTAACTGTTCCATCTATGCACCATAAATAAAAAGCCTATTACAAGCTTGTCCTTCTTTTGGGATTGATGACCTTATAATATATTCGAAGACTGCCTAGGATTTCCTATCCAAGCAACGCGCCACTACTAGTAACTGGCTCGGCATCTCAGGATAGTTTTGCACCAACTTGTTTCAAAGTTACGTCCGTTTGGGATGTACATGTTCTGCGAAGCATCCACCTACAATATAGTTACCGCTTCATGGGTTCTTGTTCATCTACTAGTACACGTTCGTCAGGTTGCCCGCCCCTACGCTCTACTGGCTACTCAAGCTGCCTTCGCAGTCCAAGGTTGGAAACTCCCAATGGCTTTGAACCGGCACATTAATTTGCCATCGTGCATTAGGTTTTAGTAGCTCCACGATAGTGTAGTCCTCGACACTCAGCCAAGGACCCAGACAAAGTCAATGATTTTCTTCCATACAGCGGTGAACTTGTCGTTGCTAGGCCCCGCAATCCTGCGATAGGCGCCTTCCACGAAGTCTTCTACAGTCATACCAATAGCTTACATTCCGAAACGTTTCCACACGGTATTTCCCGCAAGCAGGATACCCGCCGTGTCAGCCATCAACGTGTGAACGAATCGAGAATACGCTTGGGCCTGATCAACTTGCTTTTGGGGGGTGAGACATTGTTTGAGACTTACGACTAGAACCTGCGCAGATTGTACAAATTGAACCTGCCGCTAAAGTAGGGTGGCTGCTGTATGGGCAACGTAAGCAATTGGCAATGTTAAGTCAGCCAAAGAGATTGTAAAATGACCCAATGTTGAGGCGACGGTGTTGAAGATGCGCAACTATACCAATGGTCGCGCTGTTTAGCGCATATGCGGGTGAGAACAGCAAGGCTTTCTCTGCTATTAATTTCTTAGGATCAGGCTTGGGCTGGTGGCCGTGAAAGTCAATGACTAAAAATGCGCCTACGACAGCAAGGCCTCGCTTGAAAAGGAAAGCGGCTCTCGAAGGCATGTAGCTGGGGTTCTTGTTGGACCACTTTGGAGGATTTGGCACTTGCTTCTGCAGGCCGGTGGCACGGTAGCTGGGTAGCAGGACAACTTTTTACGCCCACCCAATCGCTTTCCAACACAAGATGCCACTCATGTCCTACGAGTTCGTTTCGGTCCTATTCTTCTGCCGGCTTACGAGACGCTCGAACTTTTCCTTGCCATCCTGGCCAAGATGGATGCAGGCGTGACACCAAGGAATCAACCGCTGTCAGGAACAGAAGGTAGAAGGGGCCTCCGGGAAAACCACCCCATGACCTGTTCTCGATGAAGCTAGATACTGTAGTGCGGGAGGCGAAGTAACTCAAGACAACGATCGGAATGATGGCCAAATGCAAGGGCGAGTGGGGGCAGACATTACGCCCGGCATAGGTAGATAGAAAGTGCATGCAATAAACTGCCATGGATGCGCGACAGCCACAGCGGACGGGAGGGGGCCGAGAGGCAAGAAGGGCGAGTACATATGCAGTGAGGACGATTTCCAGCGCTTCGCCCTTGGGCATGGGGGTATGTGGTGCCTTGGTCCCATCACGAAACCGAAGTCATTTCACGTGATCCTGAGATGCAGAATGAATGAGCAAACCAAAAGATGCAAGGGGGCGACCCCATACAGTGGATCGCACCGCACTTTTACCAGCCATGTCGACATTGTGCTCCATGCGCTTGAGGACAGCGTCGGGCGTCGTTAGACTCGGCCATGCCGTGTTTTGGTGTAATAGCACCGACAGGAGACAAAGCGCAATGCAGACCACGATGCAGAGTATGCAGTAGTATACGAGACGGATGGCGCACGACGGGGGTGGCTAGGGCGCGAGGATAGCGAGAGTTAGGTAAGCGCCTCGGTGTCGCGCTTTCGCCATCATCAGCCTCGTCTCGGTGTATGCCAACACTTAATTCCCGAGCCCGTCGTTGCCAAGTCAGCCAGATCACGGCACGGGCATGGGCGAGCGTAGTTTGCCTCAGGTACCGCTGCATGCCTCCCTGTTAGCGCAGCCGCGCACCTAATCCGGGCGCGGGGTGCAGACGAATGTCGGCTTTCACTAGGTGCGAGCGTCCCACTCGATTTGCAATTCGTGCCTCGCGCACGCAGCAAAGACGTCTGAAGAACGACGTGGCTGCATATTCGCTCCACTACGCTGAAAAATCGTCTCGGACTCGCCCCAAATGAAAGCCTTCAAAAAGCTGATCAGTCGCTCCTCCAAGAGCTCCAAACCACGCCCTCAATCCACAGCAGCACCTTCCAAAGAACCAACAACTTCTTCCCAACCCACAACCACCACCATGGCTAAGCAAACCATCGTCGTCTTTGGTGCCACTGGCAAGCAGGGAGGCTCCGTCGTCAAGACCATCCTCGCCGACCCCAAGACCGCTGCCAAGTACCACATCAAGGCCGTCACTCGTGACACCACCAAGGAGTCCGCGCAGAAACTCAAGGATCTCGGCGCTGAGGTCGTTTCTGTATGTGCACCTTGACCCTTTCCGAGCATTCGTATGTATTAACAATGCTAGGCCGACTTGAACGCCCCTGAAACCATTGCGCCCGTCCTCAAGGGTGCCTATGGCGTCTTCTCAGTCACCAATTTTCTCGAGAAGATGGACTCCGCGCCTGAAATCACCCAGGGCAAGGCTATTGCCGATGCCGCAAAAGCTGAGGGTGTTCAACACCTTGTCTGGTCCTCCCTCTTGAATGTGACCAAGCGTACGTCTACACGCCCACTACGACATACCCATACTAATACCATTAACAGTCACCAACGGCAAACTCGCCAACGTCCACCACTTCGATAGCAAGGCCCAGGTTGAAGAATACATCCGCGAGCTCGGCATCCCGGCCACTTTCTTCCTTCCCGGCTACTTCATGTCCAACCTGCCTGGCATGTCCATCTCCGAGCAGACTGGCTGGACCCTGAATCTACCCACCACTAAAGATGCCCCCATTCCTCTCTTCGACGCCGAAGACGACACCGGCAAGTTCGTCAAGGGCATCTTCGAGAACCGCGACAAGCTCCTCGGACAGCGCGTCCTCGGCGCCACCGCCTACTATACCCCCACACAGATCGTCGATGAGCTCAAAGAAGTCTACCCCAAGACTTCTGCCTCGGCCGCCTACAACGAGCTCCCCGCCGACGTCTACAAGGGCATTCTCGGCGGCTTCGGCCTCCCAGAGTCCTTCCAAACTGAGATGCTCGAGAACCACCAACTCTTCGATGTCTCGGGCTATTTTGGCGGTGAGAAGCTCGATGCGAGCCACTCCATCGTCGATGAGCCGTTAACCACCTGGAAGGAATACATTTCCAAGAGCCCGGTTTTCGCCTCTGTTGCTAACTAGGTGGGATGTGTGAGTTGATAAGGAATCACATTGATACCCGAACCGTGCGGCTCAATCAGGCTGTGTGGAGGGTAGCTTAGTATAAAATAATCATGAATACAAATGTTAAATGTTACTTTTGTTGTTACTGAGGCCATTCTCCCAAAGACTGTATATTTGCGTGCTCAACATAGACATTACACAATATTCATATAAAACCGGACAGTCGTTTTGTTTCACAGATCCATAGCCGTCTCTTTTCAACTCGTTCAATCATACACGTAGACTTCTGTGCAATCGGTGTACTAGCAGGCATATATGCACGAACGCATGCAATGCAATGCAAAACCTGAACGCTGATTTCCAGCACGTCCAACACGTGTCTCAAACATGGGCGTTAATCTATTGGACAGATTCAATAGACCTGGACTTGAAGGTCATGAGTCCCAGCTCATACTGGGGATTATTACACGTATCTGGACTGTACGTATTTTTAAACAAGCAGCACATCTACTGCCAATACTTGTGATTATGGGGACATTTATTAGAGTAATGGAATCATGATGTTCCCATCAAAGACACTTGGAAGAAAGGTGGCACTCGTAACCAGATCCGGCTACGGCATTGGGGCTGGTGCAGCTTGTGAGCTAAGTACACTAGGAGCATCGGTGGTGGTTAACTATTGGAGCAGCGCTGAGGCAGCCAAAGCCCTGGCACAAGAGATTGAAGCTGTAGGCAGCAAGTCTCTTGCTTTTAAGGGTGATATCGCCGAGGTCGAGAAGATCAGGACATTATTTGAGGAGACCAAGGCACACTTTGGTAGGATTGATGTTATGTTATCTGACTCTAGTATAGAGCACTTCGGTAATCTTGTTGAAATGACGCCCGAGACTCATAGCTAGCTCTGTCGATGTCGGTGTTTAGGCGTCGACTTTCGATTTGGGTGCAGACGAGGCACAGGGGTTCGTGTTGGAAGTGGGAACACGATCAAGGGTCCATTAAAATGATTTCGGTCCTGGGTATCAGTGGATCTGCGTTACATAGGTGATCACACTTAGCATCAGTGCGTCAGTGTAGCGCCGACGCCGAGTTGCTTAGCAATGGGCGTCTCGCTTAGAGACGCCGCTTGGCTGCATAGTTAGTCTTGACAGGGGCACTACAAGCAACAAGCAAGGACTCTGAGCAAACTATCAGTTAGTAATGAAACGGCCTTCGGTTCTCGCGCTGCGACTTTGTGATAGCGATGCTTACAGAATGCCGGCTTGCGTGCTCACGGAGGCGTGGGGTGTTCTGCAAGCGGTGTGCGTAGGCTGTGACATTGCTTGTATACTACCAGTCTCATGAATATAAATACCACCACAGCATCTATCTACAGTGTTCAGTCACTTACGAGCTATAACACAAAGAACCACCTTCAAAAACACACACATCACAAACATGGCTAACCAAGCTTCTTGGATTCCCGCCCCCACCAAGCCGGTGTCTGTTGGTCCTGCCGAGATTTACACTCCTGGCCCCAACGAGGTGCTTGTCAAGATCAAAAGCGTTGCCTTCACTCCTATCGAGGCCAAGATTCAGAAGTGAGCATACACCACTTTAAGATAACATGAAAAGGCTTTGCGACTGACATCTACCTAGATTTGGCGCTCACCCTATCCCTTACCCCAACATCCTTGGTACTTCTTATTCTGGTACCGTCGAGGCTGTCGGTGAGGGTGTCACTGGATTCGAAAAAGGTGACCACGTTGCAGCCCTTCGTTCGGGAAAGACCATCGCAGACCCCCGCTTCGGTGGCTACCAGAAGTTTGCCCTTGCTCCCATCAGCTCCACCTCTAAGATCTCCAAGTCTGTCCCCTTCAACAGCTCTTCTGCAACAATCATCAACCTTGCCGCGATTGTCTCTGCGCTCAGCGCTCACCTTGGCCTTGAGCGACCATCCCTATCTGGCACTCCCTCTCCCAAAGGCAAGAAGGTCCTGATCTACGGTGGCTCTAGCTCCTGCGGTGGTCTCGCAATTAAATACGCCGCCACCGCCGGCTACGAAGTTGTCACCACCTCGTCTAGCCGCAACAAGGATTTCGTTCAGTCTCTCGGTCCTGCCACCATTATCGACCACGAGCAGCCCCACGCTGATGTCGTTGCCGACCTAAAGAAGTACGGTCCATACGATGCCGTTCTCGACACCATTGGTCTCCCAGGTCCCACTGCCATCCTCGTCGAGTACTTCGAGTCCCTCGGTGGCGGCGCCTACAACACCATGATTCCCCCGATCCCTGGAACCCGCGACATCCCCGACAACATCAAGAGGATATTTGCTCCCTACAGCTTTGCCTTTGACGAGCCAGAGCACAAGCCCCTTGCCCGATGGTTGTTCGAGGAGTATCTTCCCCAGGGTCTTGAGAGCGGTTTGATTGTGCCAACCAGGCAGCATATTGTCACTGGTGGGTTGGAGAAGGCGCAGGAGGTGCTTGATTTGATGAACGAGGGTGGTATCAGTGGTAGGAAATTGGTCATGGACCCTTGGGAGACTGCTGCTGTGTAAGGGAATGAACAAAATAAAAGTATCGAACAAGCGCTAGATGTGTACTACGAACTCTAGATAGTAAAAATGCTCTTTCCCTCATTCTGTAGTCCAAACTCATCTGGCAACATGTGTGAATAACATGATACGGTATTCCATTTGGCATGATACGGGATGTGATGGATTTGGTCGTGACGTATGGATATGGTGTTTTTGTGGTGATAGATATGAGCCAAAAGCAGACGATATACTCCAAACCTTAGTCACTCACGCATCGTTCCAGGTAAAATTGTAGATTGAATAGATAATTGGCGTTTCTACGCCGAGATGCGAGTTTCCACAAATATCGAAATCATACGTTTCTTATACAACTGCTGTTCCTCTTCGTCTGGCGGAGTAGTGAATTAAGGGAACTGGCTTGGAGAGCTGTTTGGTGACCAGGAGTGCATTGCAGTCGCTTTCTACAACATATTGCGTCTTAAATAGCTCTTCCTGCAACTGCATCCTACAGAGCTATAGGTACCTACCACTAAGCCCATAGTTACTCAACCTTTTCGATGAGAATACCACAGTGGAGTATATACCATTCCTATCAACCTACAAGCCTTTTGCCCACGTAAAGATAGAACAATTTAATATCGATTCGATGTATGCAGACCAGCGGATCGTACTTCATGAGCTCAAACCTCGCCCAACACCCAAAATCTCTAGCCAAAATTATCTTTTACAGACGAGGGGCGTTCCCATCTCAACGGGAAAGGCTTGGATACAACTCGCTCAAATACTATGCATGTCCGGTATGACTGGCGAGCGTAAGACTTGGTGAACACGGAGGGATAATCTTGATCATTAATGGAATATAGGTTCAGGCAGAGGTAAGAGACTTTGGCTCGCTGTTGTTTAATTGTGATCGTTGCAGGCGGAAGGCTTGATCTTGTTGAACGTCAGCCGAGGGTGTGAACAGTATACTGAAGAATCAATAGGTCGAGGGAAGATAAGAGGAACTGAGAAAGTGAGACATGACCTCTAATATACTGTAGAAATTGCTCCATATGTCACCAAGAACCATGAGAAACCGCCCTGTTCGAATGTAGGTACAAAGATGAAGTGCCAATGATTCAAGTCATTGATTCATGAACTCATGAAGTGGGTATCTAATGCCACAATCCTCCGCTATCAAATGCCCAGCTGTACCAAACGCCTTGCTATGCAATGCTTTCCCGTTTCATTACAACCCTCCTACAGATCGATCAAGTCTGGTTCCCCCGAGCCTACACCCCGCAACAACACAATCATGTTCCCTGTCTGACACGGCTCTCCGATCTTCTCGCTGAACTTGAGTAATCTTCCGCCTTCCACGTGAAATACCCTGAGCTTCTCCTCCTCACCTCCACCGCGATTGTTCACGTTTTGCACTTGTAGCGCCTTGGCCGCCATATCCAGTACCCGACCCACAGTCCACTCCTTGTTGTAGTAAAATTTGCCCGTGGGATATTTCGCCTTCGTCGTATCGGCCGATGCTTCGACGTAGAGGTAGACGCGCTTGTCCTGCGGTACGGACGTGTCGCCCTTCGCAGTCCGCTTCAGTTCGTTTGCGGCGGCCAGCGCTTCCCGTGCGGCTGAAGAACTCTTAGATCCCAGTCCAAGGAAGCCTGCCTTCTTGGTTGTCTTTGCTGCGTCTTTTGCCCGCTTTTCCTCGGCCCACACTTTAAGCTTCGCAAGGGCCGACATGCCCCGGTCCCGCTGTTGCTGCAACACGCCTAACCGCGCACCAGCCGGCGTCACATTCTTGCAGTCGTGATCCTCGGGAAATCGATGCGGTAAGCAGTAACTTCGATTGCATGTTGAGCATTGGTTTGCAGGCATGCGGCTTGTGTTGATAAGCGTCTTGCATGACTTCTCATAGCATTGCTGGTCATGCAAATAGAGCGATAGCTTGCCAGACAAAGCGCTGAGTGGTACAGTCGTGTCGCGACCTGCTTTGCGGCGCGCCCACTCCCCTTCCTTTGGGCATTTGTGTGCGAGTTCGGAGCGGTGGTCGAGGCAGTAAGTTCCCTTGCAGCTTTCGCAGCGAAAAGGGAGGAAATCGAGTACGTGGCAATAGGGCATCTGGCAGTGTGCCCCGATATCTTCGACGTCGCGCCTCATCTCGGTGTAGCTCGTGGCGTTCTGCGGAGTCGTATTTGGTGGTGTGGACGCCATCTTGGACAGGGGGATTGATAGTGATATAGAGACGGTCTTGCGGATAGTGAATGCAGCTGAGAAATAGCAACACAAGAAGGCACCAGAAAGCGGCGAGGCTCAGGCAGCGAGAGCTGACGCCGCGAGCTGTGTAAGTCCGTCGGAAGCTTCGAGATGGATTCCGATGCCGCGGCCAAGATCAAAGACGGAACAGCGGCTTCCTGACTAAGCGTGTGACCTTAGTCCTTTCACTGTTCGACTTTGTTTCATTACCAAAGCTTGCGCTAGCTGTACTTCCACCTATACATATCATTTTGAAATGATTCTTTCGCATCATACGGTTCTCTTATTCAAGGCTAATCCTTTCTTCGTGTACCTCTATGTCACATGTAGAATTCCTGTCTGCCCCTTCACCCTCAATCACTGACATCCTCGCTCTCCTCGTCCATCTGCTTCAACGATTTGCTCTACATTTTTGCTTCATACACCATTCTCCTCTTTCTCAGGTATCCCTATCGAGTTTTTTCCTAAATCCTGGCATCTCTGCATCCACGCACACCTGCTCTTCTGCGCAATATCGTCCTCAAGGATGAATCTCTCATGGGCAGTGTGCCGGTCATTCCATTGATTTTGCACGCCCAAGCGTATAGCGATAACGTTGGCCTGGTGAGTGGGTCGGCATTCCTGATTCGCTCTTCCATCACAAAGCTAGAGCAACGAGCATGTCCTTCCTTTCGATATGCCCCTTCTGCCATCGGAGGATGTCACCAGGGATCGAACGGTAGGCGACCAGCAAGAGTCGTCATGTAGTGCACGTCTACTTGGTGGTCCAGTACATTGCTCGAGATGTTGGGTGGTATTGTTGTCGGTCATTTTGCGGATGGGTGCGTCGTTCAATCGTCGTTGATGCATCGAATACCGTGGACCCGGTTCCCCCATCCAACTGTCCCCAGATTGTTTGTTCCACCGGCGACTGTTATCATGGCATCTTCTGAACCTGTGCAGTCGAAATTGCTATCCACGGATCAGCATGAGCACCCTTCTCACATCCTAAACATAACCTACTCATAGAGTATGCAGTACCATTCATCGGTCCTGTTAAACACATCCCAGATGTCGTGTCCACCGACGAGTACAGACTGGACCTTTCCATCAATCATGTTGTTGTCCAGGCTCAGGCACGTATCATTGCGCAAGTCGATAGCAACCTCGGCAAAGTAGGCTGCTTGGCCGAAGAGAAACACGCGGATGTGATGCGTGTCAACGTACTGCCCACGCACACCGCCCAGCAGTCCAACAGCGAGAGATAGAAGCGTCGTAATACCAAGATTCGTCATCTTAGCCAGGACATTACCGTAACGCGGGCCGTACCGACAGGGTCAAGGTCAATGCAAAGCAGATAATGCCGAGAAGTAAAGAAAAGAGCAGCCTGAGGTTGTTGGAGAAGGAACGAAAACTCGGGGTCCATGAGTGATGTGATGCGCCTGGTGCTGATTCGCCCTGCGCCGACATAGCCCCATTGTACGCCCCAATGTACGCGTGGATTGTCCTAGCGCTAGCACTAAGATGGCATCGCGTTGCCCCGAGCCTCAGGCGATCAGGAAAATGTGTGGGTCAGCAGCTGGCTCGGGATGACGATGCCGTAAGTTTCGAAACAATCGCGAGGAAGTGTGAGAGCGAGGCTGGAGGCTAGCATCGACGCTAATCTTGCCCCGGTGATCATAACAACACGTGCACAGGTTGTCCGTACGCCTAGATATTTGTTATCGTTGCATCAGAGACTGAGGCTAGATACGTTCTATTATCAATACTTGCATGTAGAATCATAATGCACAGTCATGATGTACAGTGTGGCGCAGTCAAAGGCCGAAATTGCCATGGGGTGTGGTTCTGCCTTGTCCAGTGCTCACAAGTATAACGCCGACCACGACTTCCAACGCCCCAAGAATATCCCACATACACCCTCACCGCCCTTTCACGCAAAATCCTCAGTGGGTGGCGATATTGATCCCAGCAAGGCGAACCACTTCCTCCACTTGACAGAAATTATATAACGCTGGAGGGCACGCTTGGTGATACCATGGTCAAAGCACTTAATGCTGCGTCCAGCAGGTGTAGCAGATACGAGTGAAGTTAGTTAGTTGACTGTTAGCCACATGGTTGACAAATGTGAGAACTTAGCGATTTTCTAGTTCCCAAGTACTATCTGGACTTGCATGCTACAGGGCTGATTTTCGACTATTGCTATTACACCTTTCTCATATGCGGAATCTATTATTTAAGCATGCGTGCTGTTTAGCGAATATTTTGTCGTTGTTGCGTTGTTGGCACCTAGTACTGTGTGAGAGGGGGCTATCAAGTTAAGGAAAGAGAAGGCTAAGAAGGCAGTGTTTAGGTGTAATATAAAATCATTGGTTCTAACCCAGCGGAAAGAAGATTATCGTATAATATGCAGTAATAATAATATTACTTATTAGAAGTGTGCTTGTCTTACTGATGCTCTCAACTAATAGAGTTGAAACTTCTACCGTAAAATTGTATCTGAAGGTCAACTAAAGAGCTATCTTTTAGTAACCTAGTTGTTCTCTTTCTGGATATAATCTATGAGTCTAACAAGTATATCTAGTAATAATCCCGGAGTATAGACGGTTTTCTATTCGATCTTTCGAACATTAAAATGCGGTGTAACTCTACCAGTGACGACCTTTGCCGTATTAATGATCATCGGATGGTGATAGCTATCTAGCTGTTGCCGCATCTTTTCCGTACCAATATCGAGCTGCTCTAAAATCTCCATAACCGCAGAATACAAGATGTCGATATTGCCATCTTCGACTTTGACTGCGATTCCAATTGCCGAATGCCCGTCACCACTCTCTAACAAATTCTTCGGGGAAGCACGAATAGCGATACCATAACAGCCATCAGCTCCTAATTTTCCGACGAGCGCTCCGCCATACGTTCCCATAAGAGCAGTGCAAAAGCGTCCCTCTCCACCCACCATGTCCGGGAAAGTAGACATGGACTTGTGAATGCGAGCCAAGTAGGTCTTTCTCTTGTCTAGCATCATTTGCGAGGAAGAGCAACCCCCATCGATTCCGTCTCCAACACGATCATCACGAGCTTCAGCAAGCCTCGCGTACATCAATGCAAGGTTGCGCAATGGCAGGGCAGGAGCTGGAAGATTACATCCATCCACAGCCCATTGAACTTGATCTTCGCTCAACCCGCTCATTTCTTCCACAGTTCGCCTCACGCGTTGCTGCATAAGATGATAAGGCTCATGATACTCGTGGACCGATTGACCTAGTGAAATTGCTCCTGCCATCATCCCAGCGTGTTTTCCTGAGCAATTATTGCAGATACCGGATGGACTATAGTCCTCTTTGGTCCAATTGCGGTTGACTGCTGCAGAAAGCGCTGGATGTCCACCACATGCTAGATCCCGCTCTTCCAACCCTATTTTCTTGATCATTTTCTGTGCCCGGGAGACGTGTCGAAATTCACTGTTATGCGATGCGCACATGAGTGCAACATCAGCATCACTGAAGTCAAACCGCTCACCGGCACCGGTCTCAAGAATAGCCAAGGTCTGGATAGGCTTTGCCGCTGACCGTGCCAGCGTAATTCTTTCAGGTTCGCCGACTGCATACCGAACCTTTCCATCTGAGTTGACGATGGCAGCGTGGATGTGATGTCTATTCTCGACGATGCCGCCTCGATCGGTTATTATAATGTCCTCGCTCTTGACATTTACGAGACCATTCAAGTTAGGCACATGGATATTCTCCTTCGACTTCAAGTTTGCGCTCTTTTCTTGTTTCGTTGTCCATGTCTCGAGATGTTCTCCGTCCACAGAGTATTGCATTTCTGAAGAAGTTTAGGTAAAAAGCCTTTGAACGATATAAGTAGCGTCTGACTTAATGTGAGTAAACTATTTAATAACAATTAGCAGGTGGAATGATTATGTGCCCGTCTCTTAGTGCGTCTAAATTTTTCACATCAATAGTGGGTGGACAAGTAAACTGAACGTCTTGGCACCACGCCCTACACTTGACAAGCAGTGGCGCTTCTATATAACCCTATTATTATGTAGAACCGTTAAGGAATAGTCGCTGTTAGGTTTCGTATGTACAGGCAATTCTCGGAGGTGTGCTAAGAATGTTCAGTTTATTTGTTCACTCACCATGATCCTTCGCGACAGCATCGTGCACGGTTAAGATTGAGTAGGATCGTAAATTTGTCGAGATCTAGGGTCGGGCCGCTACGAGCTCCTTCGTCTGTAGCTTGGGAGCCGGGGCACGGACCTGCTCTGACGTACTTTTTTAACACACGATCCGCAATTCCTGCTACATGATAGCGCACCATGGTCAAGTAGCCTCCGTCTTGGGACTAGCGATTCCTACACTGGTTTCCTTGTACCAAGGCTTATACGCGCCGTTGAGCATTGTCCACTAACGCAATCTCATTCGCAGCATTATTGTTACTGTTTTGTTCAGCCTGAGCAACCTGCTCTTCGTCATGAAGCATCGCCGTTCCTTTTTGAACGTATGAAACTCCACTGAAAAGGATGTCAATGTCCACAAGCGCCGACATTTTCGTCTCGGGAAGACAAAAGTACACAAAAATCGCCAGGCAAAGGTTCGTGGTCATGAAGAAGAAGAACATCTTACTAAAAGTCCGGGATATATTAGTTGCATTGATACACATGGGTATGCGTTGAAGAACCCACAGGCTCTCGTTCGCATAAAAAATTGGGAAGAATTGGCCAAAAATGCAATTTGTGACACCTTGCGTCTGAACACACATAGCCACACCTTGAGCATGAACATTGAGGGGGAAGATCTTACCAGTGTAGATCCATGCTGTTGCACCTCAAGATGGCTTGTAGAAAAAGATAAATGAAAAAGCTCAAAATGCGATAGCGAATCACGGGTTCTGCGCCGGAAATGGCAGGCTGTCCCACGGTATCTAACGCCTACGAGCCCTGATGCTGTGTTCATACGAACTCTGAGGCTAGGTGATTACGATGCAAGACCGAGCAGTAAATCATTACGTCTCCAGTGCGATCCTACTCCCATTGGGACTGGATTTGGGTCGTCCACGTTCTTAGGGATCCGTCAGACATTCCTTGAATCGATCGTCAAGGTCTTGGTTGATCTGACTACTCTTCCTGTAGGATACAACTGCGGTCTTACAATCTACAAAGACACTTATCGACATATATGTATTACCATTGATACTAGTCAGAAGTCGCTGTCTTTGGAAGCCCGTCTCTCTCAAGCAGAACGCAGACCGACAACAGCACTATCTACAAAGGTTGCAACGTCCGCCAAATTGGCTCTTTCGAGCTCGACTCAGGAACATGCATTTTCGGTAGAATTTAAATCTGAAGGCCAATCGTCGGATCCACAGTCTCTAGATCAGATTTCATGCTCAAAGATGAGCGGCAACGACTTTACAGATGAGGCCAACCTTAGAGCAGAACCTCACGATAGGCCTAATCATATCAACAGGAATAATTTTCGGAGTTTATGTGACTGGTGAGGAAGGAGCTATATGTTTTAGGGAGTTTTTTGTAGAGCCATAGAAAACGGCGTGAAGCAAGTGAGAGCTCGGATACAACATGCCGTAACCCAAGCTCTCAAAACTAGGTTGCGGCTAACTCACAGAAATGTAGGGCTGCTGTTCATATTGAGTTGTAACTACCGTTTGAGGTAAGAGAGCGCAGTCATAGCGTTCCCACAGCCGAACACACAATTTAAGAGCTTCGTTCATTTGACTAATCAATGGCCATTCGTTCTTAATTGTATATACTACTACGCGACGTATCCCTTCTCCAACGTTCAAAATGGAGAAACAGGTGTCAGGCTACGCAGGCACGCAATTGATGTTCATTTTCGATGTGTCCATGTTGACACAAGTATATGTAGACGCTTTGCCACTTGCTGTGGTGACGTTGATGTTCTTTGCAACGAAGTTTGTACAAATGTTGGGTGAGCTGCACACGATGTCACCAACTCGGGGATCGTACTTCTTGCTAGTAACTCCCGTGAAATCCAGCCATTTGATATCGTCCATTGTCACATTCGATGGGTATTGATTGCATAGTTGCTGACTGGCGGCGAAGTAACACTGAGTGAGGGCTATGGCATCTGCGTTCACTTTAGTCAGACAATACCCGTCATGATTCGTTTTCAAAGACACACATACGATCATTGCCCAAGTTATAGAACTTCTCATAAGTAACATTTCGGACTCTTCCAGAACCACCACCCGAGTCTGGACTGGTACTGTCAGGAGCCTTCCCTGCCCAGACTTTGATTCGAGCGCCATCGGTGGCATTCTTCATGGAGATATTGTAAACATAGATGTCCTCAACAATGTCAACCTCACCAGGGTACTGCCCGAGGCTCCCAACTGAGATACCGTGCGATCCAGTGCAGTCAAGACCTTGGACGATAACCGAAGTAGAGTTAGGCTTGAACGATACACAATCTGTGTGGTTTGTTAGTCTTCACAGCTTATGTTGTGATCTGAGACGGGAAGGTATCACCATCAGTATTGACAATCACAGAATTCTGGATCACAATGTTGCTGCTGCGGTAGGTGTCCCAGCCGTCGGTGTTCTTCGCGGGAGCGCTGGAGTTGGTGCTCTTTGCAGACATATGGAAATCACTGACCAGAACATTGGATGAGTTGCCAATGAAGTTGAACCAGTTGGGGCTATTCCTGAAGGTGAGGCCTGTGACGGTAGAGCGACGAAGGCCCTCAGTCCCGAACATAATAGGACGTAAGACGGAAGAATTGCTGGTCATGGCGGTCCAGTAAGTTTGGCCTTTGCCGTCTAGGACGCCTTGACCACCACCGTAGATGTTCACATCGGTACCTCCAAAGCGCCAAAACAAACTAACAGACTGATATGGGTACTTAAAGACTTGCCCAGGCCAGATGGCGATATTGTCACTGAACGTAATAGTTCCATAGATAGCGAAATCAATGTGGTCAAGGAACGTCAAGTCGAGAGCGGTAGCAATTGTATAATTTCCCTTGGGAAAGTACACTGTGCCTCCGTTGTTGCAAAGTTTTGTAGCCTCGAGAATGGCTGGCCCAGTATCGATCGAGTTCGATTGAACCGTGCACACTTTGGCTCTGTTCGGACCTTTTGGAGTCTCCCAGTCTAAAGGAATCTTGGGACCAGCCTCGATGTAGGGGAAGGGTGGCAGTAAATCTGTATCGTTGCTTGCCGTGACTGAGAGTGCGTAGAAAGCAATGGTACTAAACCGCAGTAAGACAGAAGATGGATACATAACCGTGTAAGACTCAGGATACGGTTTCAAGACAAGCAGAAGTGGATAGCATCATGACATGGCCGGTAGTGAACCATACTATCTGTAAAATAGAGAACATCAGATGAAATGTACCTAGGTAACGATTAACCTAAGTCTAGCTCTAAGCCACCTTGACATCCGGATTCAAAGCATCTAATCAGTGGATGTGATTTCTTCCGGTCGATGCGCAAGAATTTCCCGTCTAAAAGCTTGGAGGCGAATGATAGTCCCGTGGTATCTGTATGTAATCCCAAATCGCAATGATTTACCTGCGGTCATGACTACTAATAGATATAAGGGTGATTCTACTGTAAGGCTCTGAAGCTTTCCAACCCCGTACCATTGTAAATCGTGCGGAGTCTTTAGGCTAAATGAATCCGACATGGACCAGGATCCCTGAGTGCGGCACCATGCAATGTGTCGGCGGAAAGATATCAGTGAAGAAACTCATTGTTGTAAGCAAGCAGCTGGATTCATTTGTGGAACACGATTTACCGTGAGCGACGTGGTTGTGTAGCTTTATTAGCCGTTACTTAACATCACCGCGAAGTGGCGATGCTCCTGCGCGAGACTGTCATATATCACCCAATTCCGAAATTTAAGCGAGCCGATAAACAGTGCTCGCTCAAGATCACTTTAGTCAAATAGTTCATAATGAGGGGTCAACACCATGCTTGGAACATTCTGATTTACTTTAGCGGCTTTTTGCAGTTTACGGTTACGCGGCACACTACAATCCCACGAAAGACTCTAGAACACTGTCCTCATGGTACAATCTTAGTGGGAAGGAGAGCTTATGTGGCTTTCCAGACTATCTAGACAGCCATAAAATCTCTTTCCAACGACAACACCACGAGTACAATCCTAGTGCTGGCTAAGAATTATACAGCGCAGCTCAACATACACGCAATCGAATAACACTACTACAGATTAGAATTGTTATCGTGCTGTGGCTGTGCATCTATGTGCAGGTGCACAGACCAATAGGAAGCTGCAGGTACCTGTAGACGCAGATACTGATCACATAGCCCCTCTAGCCTTGTTTCGCCTGTACACGTCACAAATCTTCAGTACAATCTCTCTCCTGCTCATTTTTAGACTACTTCGCTCCTAATACAAGGAGATACTCGAAATAATTTTACTAAATACCTATTGACACTGAGTTCGCACTGGTGCGGGGACCTTTATGCCAAGATTCGTTCTTTTGTTGATCGCTTGACGCGCCGACCATGTCTCTGGCTTTCTCCTCTTCGGGTTTTGCTCAGCAAGGGACGGTGGACTGGGTAACATTATCTCAGACATCCTTTACAGCATCTTTTGCGGTTCTAGCGCGACTTTCCGGGGCTGGTCTAGAACCCATGACTGTAGCTGTATCTCAGGTCATCTGCTCGATGCTTCCGATAAGTATGGCTGGGGAAGAAACTTTACGAACAGCAATGAAAACATGTAAAGCGTTCAATAGTTATGGAGAGGCGATCTGGTTTGGGATCGGTGTTCGGCACATCCTACAAACTTTGGTCCAGTCCCGGGAAGGTGCATCTTGCGTTGCGCTAGCAGCTTGCCTCACAGAAGGCTTTAGCTCTCAATACTCCGCCGTTGTCTTATACGAGATGGCGAAGCTAATGAAGGCCCCTGATGAGCTTACCCCGAGCTATTCACAATGGCGGAAATATGTCGAAACATGTTCCGGAATCCTCAGCTCATCGACCTTCGGGAAGCAAATTAGCCAGTTATCCAAATTGTCCGGCTATGCAACCGTCCTTACTAGTTTGGGGTCTAATAGGGCAGTACAAGCGAAGGAGATGGCCGAGTTCCTTCTCTTGCTAGGACGTATACAACTTGGCCATCTTGACATGATCGAGGTTTCGAGCGGCCCGGTTAGTAGCTGGGTCGTAGCATTTTGCGACTCTTTCATCGGCCTACGAGTTGTTCTGTACTCTCAAAACGACAGGATCCTATTCCAGAATTTTGACTCGTCAATCGAGCTGGCACAAGTCGTGATCCGCAATACTACGGCATCGAATCTAAGTACCTCTCTTATACTCAAAGGGAGAGTATTCTCGCTGAACTCAGGAGAGTTCGTTGAAGAGTGGCACCTTCCACAGTACGAAGCGACGCCGTCTTCCGTTCTCTTGAACTCCCGAATTGGATGGGATACCATGTTACGAGACTGTTATGATCTAGAAGCATCTAAGATCTTTGACACCGAGAACGAGGAAGGTTCCGCAAGTGACTTTTGTGATCTCTTTGCGTCTTGTGCCTTGTTATACCATAACACTAAGGGCATACAATATATCAAAGCGTATAAATCCGCCGAAGATCTGCTAGATAGATTTTGCGATGTATTCAGCGAACTTCGGTACCTCAAACAGAAAGCCAAAGCTACGATCCACGATGTAGAAGATAAGTGTGGAATCTCGGCCCATATTGCTGATTACCATAACGGTAATAATGGCATGTTCAATCAACAAGATTTGAACCAAAAACAGACAGATGACGAATCCACAAAAGCTCATTTCCGACGCACAAGGATACTGGATATTCACAAAGAAGCTGTCCGGAAGATACAAAATCGTTGTCGATGCGGAGGTCATCCACTCCGATGCACCACTGTGACTATGCTCTGTACAGCTATAGTCCTGGCCAACTTATTCGCTAATGTTTTGATCGATGATGAAACCGATCTGCAATTATCAAGGCTCGGCGTGCGAGCCATACACGAGGAGATATTCCATCATAGTCACTCATGGGATCTTTCAGGCTGGACCCCGGGCTACTTACTAACTGGTATGGTTGATGGTAAATATACTACCGACTATGCGACAATGTTCGAGACTTATCTGCATCTCTTCAGTGGGTACAGCCCGTTGTCATCATTCAGCGCAAAGACCCGACCAAAAATCTCTGCCATGGCCAGTGGAGGTTTCTACTGTTACGTAGACTACCTCCGAGACCCAATGCAGTCCGAGATTCAATGTAGTCGCGTTCATATTGGGCGCGGCACAATTCAGATCGATGGTCGGAGCTATTCTCGGGTGTACGATCAGGACCGGGAGCGACTTCCTGTGCGTGATTTTACGCCAAAAGAGATTATAGAGAGTCGCGCGCGTGCGCTTATCGAAGAAAATGTCACTCTTCGGTTTTGGTATGAGCAATGGGACGAGTCCGCTCCAAAAAGTAGAGTAATCATCAATCCGATGGAGTGCTTGGCCATGGGGTGGTTTGGGACATCCGGTGCATGGCCCCGGGTCAACACACGAGTACCTCTTCCTCCGATAACCTACACAACTGGGCTACATGCGGACGTGAAGGGCGGCCACGAAGCAAGTTAGTCGACGTCAGCGAGTTCATCGTTAATTGTGATCAGCCCTCAATCCGCGAAATCGCAACGTTTTTGTAACAGATGGGCTGTCAAAGCGCTTTCGCATGCACCAAACAGGGTTTTCTATAGCACCTTGGGATATGGTCATTCTCATTCAACCGACTCAAATGTTGCTGATTCTAGCAGCTGAAGCAACATTGCAATAGCTACAGGAAATCCGATGTGCCACTGTTCGATTTGACAATGCAATCGTCAACTTCGCTCCAAGGATCTGGCCAGAATGCTTGCGATAAGCACGATTAATGCCCCATGAGTGCTCACACAGATCCTGAGATAATTCTCTCCGTGCTTGCAGATGTGGTGAGCGGCAGTGAGCTGAATTCGTCCCAGCTGGAATTAATTTGTAATTGTAGTTATCAATGCAGCTGTCATACACCAACAGCTAGCTGTCAGCTTATTTGAGTTGTGACGAATGGTGTGTATCACATTGTTTACTAGTATTGGCTACGCATAAGGCTCGTAGATGTCAGAGCGATAAGAGCAGCTATGAACCGCTTATAGTGCATAAATCCGCCCTGGTTTCTTAGTCAACTCAGCCTTATTAGAATTAAAATTAGCTGATTGGAGCGTTTTCGACATGAACAAGTGACTGGTCCACGAATGTTTGCGCGTGGTGTAATAACCGTATACAGGTAAAAGAAAACGTACTATTATGCGCTAGTCTTTGAAAGGACTAGCTGAGGGAACGAAGAAGGAGCACACCTACTCAATCATCGCCAACATGCAATCTCGTTTGCATCATCATGTTGTTGAGTATGACTATGTTCCTGAACACTGGGCGATTCTATTAGTACGCTATTTCTGCTACACTTAGTGGGGCACGTCATAGATGCCGATACATCGCCGAGCGGGGTATTACCGCCACCGCTTCCCCATTTTACAAGTCCTGACCGCTATGCTTTCCAATGTTTTCCAATGTTTAGTAATCTGCTCACACCTCGCCAACTACATATTGCCAAATAACTCATCTAGTAATTCCATTGATACGCATCATTCGACCTTCGTTAAACATGGCCACCCAATCCTTCCGCGACCTCCTCGGTATACCTCCCAGCACTGCCTCACCTTCGGATTCGGCCCTCATCATCATTGATGCGCAAAACGAGTATGCATCTGGAGCATTGACCGTGACCAATGCCGAATCCAGTGGGAAGGTCATTGCAGAGCTCCTGGAAAAATACCGCAAGGCAAATGGGAAGGTGATTCACGTGCTACACAAGACACCAGAGGGAGCACCTATTTTCACGCCTGGGACTGAATTGGCTGAAGAATTCAAAGCCTTGAAAGCCAAGGTAAGACAATCGTTACATCCGAATTGAAATTGCAGGAGTAGGCTAATCAAACCAGGAGGGCGAATCGACCATCTGGAAGCAATTCCCGGGGTCTTTTGAACAGACGAATCTCCATGAGACGCTACAGGGATGGGGGGTTAAGAAGGTCGTTCTTGTGGGGTACATGGCGCATGTCTGTGTGTCGACCACCGCGCGCGAAGCTTATCAAAGTGGATATGATGTTGTCCTTGTTGAAGATGGCATCGGTGACCGCGATATTCCAGGTGTGAAGGGCGACGAAGTGACTCGAGTTGCACTTGCAGAATTGGCAGATGTTTTTGGAACGGTTGTTAAGAGCTCAGATATTAAATAAATCAGGGACACAAGCCGATAAAACAATATCTGTTGACAGTTCATCAATTCAGAATAGCGAACAAGGCGCTGCAAATGCTCCTGCTTCAACCGACCTTTAGCGCTGTGATGGTATGCACATACTTCACTTTGCCATCGATGACCCGGATCTCATGCGAATCCGGCATCGTTCCTAAACTGTCAAACTGACACAAAACATCGACGCTCCCCTGGACCTCATCAATGACATACCTTCATATAAATTAGCTATGACAAATATCTATATGCGTTAAGGCCAGACTTACCGCCTCATGCCGTTCGGCTTTGAGCTCCCTCCATGCGGCAAAGCCTTGCCACAAGGATTCGTATACTGGCTCCCCTCTACCCTCTCACAATCCGTGCCCCACGGAATGCTATCGGCAGCCGTGGAATCCGTCCACATATCCAAGTAACCATCACCAACTTTCTTCAGAAGATCCCGCGACGGTCTTGATGCGGTGTTGTTGATCGGAGTCCAGTCTTCTTTCTGTACATACCCAAGCGTTTTGGATGCGTTGAAGAACAGATCGCCCGTAGTAGCTGCAATCGTATCTATGAGACTGATTGTCGAAGTATCGTTGTTCTCGTGACGGATCTGAGTGCCGACAACGTAGGGCTTGCTGCCTGAGGCACTGATCCACATCGTGTACGAAGCGCATGCAACAGTATCTGCGGCGGTTCGAACCAGATCTAGCTTATAAGGTGTAGCGAGAAGGCCTGCTGAGATGGCTCGCTCTTTATTGTTCTGTTGGTATTTGAAGCTGGAGGACAGCTTGAGATCGGTGGTCTTGCCCGCTTTTTGAGCATCGATGTAGGTCTGAGCGGCGGCGACTAGACCCTCACGGGTACAGTCTGCTGCTGAAGTAACTGTCAGAATAGCTGCAACAGCAACAAGAGCTCTAGTCATTAGAAGTGGCGGCATCATGACCCTACGAGTTTCACTAGGATTTAGAATTTGTTCTGAATGACACCTAGAGGTGCTCGCCACCAGATTATAAGAGCATCTTAGAGCATCTATGTAAGTAGCTTCCAATTACCGGCACTTTCTAGCATAGCTTCGATGCTTGTTCGTTTGGCGGGGTCTGCTCAACCGGCAGAATGGTCGGTGTACCGGTGCCTCTATATCTAGGCCTATGATTGGAAGGCCCTGATCGGATATAATCTGAGTAACTATACTCAATCAAAACTTACTATTCGTATTTGTTAATTCTGCCCAGTAGTGAAGCGGTGCTCCTCCAAATCGAAAACATAAAGCACACGGCCCCACAACGAGTCGATGCCATCATTAGACCAAAAACTAAAGAGATCTACCATAGGTGATATTGAAACCATAACTTTGGAGCGACATCTTGTGGCAAGAAATATTGCACTAATAACTGCATGCTGGTAGTTACGACCTGATCAAAAGCAAGAGTAGTCTGAATAGTGTTCCTTTTAACCTTAGCGGTATGTGGAAAGCAAGCTGAACTCGACGAGATCGAGTTCGTGCGACAATATTATGGTGACCTCCGTATCACGATTAGACTTTCAAGCAAGAAGACTAAGCTCACAGAAGCCTCGCAAAGCATCATAGAGCATCGAAGAGACTACGATGCCTCAAGAGAGATGGGAGTAGAGTCAAAAGAACCAATCACAGCTGTGAAAAAGCGCTAGACTAGATCGGCATTAGTGTGGAATATTATCCAACGTGGACACCCACCGCCCACGTAGCAATCGCACCTCATTGTGCTGCCCCAAGCCTAGACAACGCATCGACAGCAGCACTGCCGAGTTACCCATCAGGTGACAGCGCACGCGATCAACGTCCGAGCTCTATTTCTACGTTGGAGGCTCAAGTTACCGCCAGTAGCGCCGATCTTGACCTCTTCGCACCAACGTTGCAAACAATGTCTGCAAGACGTTTAGAAAGCGCCCGTGTGTCTTGTTCTAGCCACGCAATGCCACCATTTGACCTACTAGATTTGCCTTTGGTGGGAATGATTACTCCACCTATGCAATGGCTCCTTTTCCCTGGAGCTAGTCTTGGTTGAGCTGTGTATGTGAGGGCTGCTTATTTGCTTCACGGTGAAGGCCTACGCAGGCATTGAATGTGCTGTACTCATCCGCCGGCGCTAAAGTGACAGACGCAAACACCGCTGACAGTGCAGCCTCATATTCAAACAAGGTGGACGCTCTCCTTCATAAATGCTTTATCCTTGAGCACGCCCAGCACACTGCTCAAAAGGTCAGGGACGTCTTAACCTCAATACCAATGTCCACTTCTATCAACCCCATGAACGCCTTCATTCGCACCGGATTGCAGCCGACCGACGTCTGTATCATCTGTAGCGATCATTTCAGCGCAGAGCACCAACCTATTGCTCTCTCATGCCACCACATTTTTGGCTACGACTGCATCAGAAAATGGCTCCTCAACGGCCGCGGCAACACCAACAGCTGCCCCTGCTGCCGTCACGAAATATACACCACCGACAACGACCACTCATTCTCCGACGACTCAATCTGGACCGCACTCTGCGAGCAATCTCCAGAGCACATCCACGACTTCATGGCGTCACTCTGGCAGCGTGTGCAAAAGCTCTTCTCAGACCCTCCAAGCACCGACTTCACCACAAGCGACCTCCTCGAGCGCGCCGTCATCCCCGCCCTCTCCCAAACCGCACGCGACCACAACAACCGCGGCCCCTTCCACGACTCCTTCAGCCTCGTCGTCTCAACCTGGAACTCGCTCGGCCGTCCCAACGCCGCGCAGGGCCTCGCCATCCCCCTCGTGCGCCTCGTCCGCCTCATGACGCAAACATCCAGCATCCTCCCAAAATGGATTACCACCGTCCCACGCACTTCCATGCTCTTCTGGCGCGCAAACGCCTCCCTGGGTACTTCCTCCCTCGACATCACCTGGTCGCACCTCGCCGAAGCCGCACAGCTATCTAACACGCGGTATCTCCCGTTCTTACACCTCTACACTGTGCTCCTCAGCCAGAACATTGTGCACTCGCGGCCTACGCAGCAGGGGCTCACAAGCGGCATGGTTATCGAGCGGTGCTGTAGAAAGATCGGGAGCGAGTGGGGTGGGAGGCCGTCGGAGGCGTTTAGGGAGAGCGTGGTTGGTGTGTATGAGGAGTTATGTAGGCATCAGTTGGTGGAGAAGAGGATTAGTTTGAGGGGTCACGAGGAGGAGAAGGCTGTTGTGGCGGGGCTTTGGGCAATTGCTATGTGGAGGAGGGAGGACGGGAGGGGGCCAGCTGCGGTGGATGGTGCGGCCCTGAGGAAGAAGGTGGAGAGTGGGTGGAGTGATTAAGGTGTTGTCGTACGGCGAGGCGTCGGTGCGAATGGCTGCTTTGAGGGCGTGCTGGGAAGGGGGTGTGTATGATGGATTTGCATGTGATGTGTGTCACCCCACGTGAGATGGGCATGTATGATTGATACCCCTTGGATATAGGATTAGTCGCAGATAGATTGGCATCTGCTTGAGTCTACCGAATCAAACGAATAACACGAGACAATGGAACTCAAAACATGTCATTATACGGTCATCGAGACACAGAAAGTGCTCCAATCAGACAAGCGAATGGCATGAATTCGATAACCAGACCTCCGTCCCAAACGCCTGAATCCCACCCTAGAGTACATAACGAACGAGGAGGGATTCTACCTCCATGCTTAACCATAATTAGATCCACAAGCCAATCAATCGAGCATCCCGCTCTACAAGTAATACACCGAAGTGAACCAAAAGTGCCGAGAAGAGAGCGTAAAAAGGTGTACATGAAAAGGTATTAAACATTAGGTGCACTTAGTGCGAGCTCTCAACGCCCAAAACATTTGCTCTCTTACCGTGCAGGCTCTCGTTGACTTTGTTCCGCAAGCCCTTGAAATTTCCGGCTGGCGACTGCGAAATGCTGGAAGCTTTTCGCCGTGTGCTGCGCGGTGCGGAAATTTGTTGCGGACGTGCGTTTTCGTCTTGCTCGAGCGCGGAGGTTACCGCCGGTGCTGGTCCAGCTGGAGATGCTTTCGTCTTGTTCTCTTCCTCTTGCGCCATCTTCTGTTCGGCGGTACGGCGCTGGCGCTCGTACTTCTCCTTAACGTCGCCCTTGTACATGGTACCACCGATTCTATCCCAGAAGATGAAGAAGGGTTGGGAGAAGTTCGTCTTGATGCCCCAGCTTTGGTGGTGAATATCGTGGTAGGCAGCGTTGTTCGGGAAGATCCAATGGAGTGGGTCATAGGGGAATTCGTAACCGCTGTGATCTAGTACCGTCTTGATCGTCGATCCTGAGAAGAAGAACCAGGACTGTCGAACAGTCATGCCAGTGACGAGGTAGGCAAGCCCAGCACCAAGTGTGTCTAGCAAGAAGCCCTCGAAGGGATGGTTGTAGAGCGCACCGTAGGCATAAGGGACGTACAATCGGTGGTGGCGGGAGTGAAAGGTGACTGAAGTATGTTAGAAGAATAATGAATGACAGAGAGATTGGAGCGTACCATAAAGCCACTTGTTCATGTGCATGGCACGGTGCAGCATGTACTCCCAAGTGTCGATGATTATAATGCCAACCGTGAACTGCAGCGCGGGAATGGCATACCAGTAGAGAGCGCTCGCGACGGCCAATTCCCAAGATGCAAAAGCCGGCACGACCGACTCGCCCAGGTACTGTCCTCCTCGAAGGACGCCTGCGAGAGCTGGTTGTGACGTAGACACCTTGGACGCCAATGCAGCGGGGTTGACGCCAACAGCTGACAAGACCACAGGAACAGCCCGCTGCGCGAGACGCAGCTTCTGCGCGTACCAGGCAATATCGTGATCGGCTTTACCGATCTGTGCCACCTCATCCCACCATGACAAGGCCAATGCAGCCACTGTCTGGATGATTTGTTGTATTATAACGTCTCGGAAGACCTCGTATCGTGAGACATGGTTGCGCTTCAGCACTTCGGCGGGCGTGTGTAGTCGGTACTTGGCGAACAGGTCGTAGACGTCGATTATGTGGTATGTGAGGGACACGACCCAGTATACGATAACGGGAAGCGCAGCTGCCAGTGCTTCATCGGACACCCAGGAGAAGTACGGCGACAGCGGCGTGAGAGTGTATTCAGGGAGCGGCGGAAGCTCATATGAAGCGTTTGCGGCCGCCATTGTGCGGCGCCGATGATCAAGGAACTGGTTGCGGAGAGGATTGCAGCTGAAAGTTGGGTTCGTGAAGAGAGTGTCAGCTCTGTAAGCCGTAGAAGGAGAAGGAGAAGGCAATCGGGCGCTCGTGTTCGGAAGCCGCGGGTCAGGAGAAATTAGAAAGGAAAGTGCAATGCAGACGCGTAGGATGGTGCTCTCGCAATATACGAGTGCCAGAGACAAAGGAGAGGCTCGAGTGGGCAGAGTGCACGGCGAGGATGGTGTGAGAGTGGTGCAGCCGTCCCATGGGCATGTCCGTCACCATTTCGCGCCGAGCCACTCTTTCAAATGTTCGCCTCCCGCCTCCTTGGCCAACGCCTCGCAGGCTTAGCGTTCGAGATCCCAGCCCTGCCCGAACCGGCTTAGCGGGCGTGCCTGCCAAATTTGAACCCCACCAAATCTTCTCTCTGTCCGCCCCGCGTTCAGGCCTTCTCTCCTTTCTCAGTCCCTCTCGCACCCTCTCGATACTCTTCCCACGTCTATTTTGACCTTCCGCCACCATGATCATTTACAAGGTGCGTCCGCGAAACCCAGCATGCGCACATCTCTACCCCGCCTGCCCCGCGGTGCTGCCCGTCGCTCCCTCTCGGAACAACTTTTACCTGTCGCTGTACGACTGACAGTGCCATAGGACTCCATCACCGGCGACGAGATCATCTCGGACTCGTACGGCCTCAAGGAGGTCGACGGCATTGCCTATGAGGCCGACTGCAAGAAGATCACCATTGGCGCTGATAACATTGGTGCGTCTACCCACACCCAACCACTCCGTCTCAGAAAACGCACCTGTACTAATTGCCGGCAGATATCGGTGCCAACCCCTCGGCCGAGGATGCTGAGGACGGTGCCGACGACCAGGCCCAGACCGTCATCGACGTTGTCCACTCCTTCCGTCTGAACGAGACCTCTTTCGACAAGAAGTCATATCTTACTCACCTTAAGGGTGTGTGGACCCTGAATACATCTTAGTGGACTCGGTTGACCATTCGTAGGCTACATGAAGGCAGTCAAAACCAAGCTCCAGGAGAAGGGTGCCAGCGCTGATGAGATCACTGCCTTCGAGAAGGGCGCGCAGGGCTTCGCCAAGAAGATTGTAGGCAACTTCAAGGACTACGAGTTCCTGATCGGCGAGTCCATGGACCCGGATGGCATGGTTGTCCTCCTCAACTACCGTGAGGACGGTGTGACCCCATTTGTCACCGTCTGGAAGCACGGTTTGGATGAGATGAAGGTCTAGGCTCGCTACGAGCGGCGGAGTTGGGGGCGACGAAGCATGACCTTGAATTCGATTTTACGACTACTTATTGCATCACGGATATCCGCCATCGTGCCAAAAGCGATCATGAATCTACATGAACCTATACTTCTCACATGGTGCTGTTGAAATGATTTTGTGAACACCTAAACTAAATCCTCTACTAGAGGCACGATCCATATCGAACTGGTATGTCGGTAGTATGTGATTCGTCACTAGGTTCGACTCTCTTTGCTGTCAAAGTAGCATGCCGGATTGAATCGACTACTGTAGTGTGCGGACTCATAAATGGTTGATAGCGCATTTACAGTCCCTTCGGTGCTTGAAAAACCATGGAATTAGCTAGCCTAAAGAAAACTCCATGACCTTCGAGCGTCCCAATGTTTTGTATAGCTACAACATATTCTTATTAGGATAGTTACATCTAACCCTGCGATTAAAGTGGAAAGTTGGACAATAGGAGGGATACGGATCTCTTTCTAGAGGACATCAAAGTGGGCACTGCCTTCGTGGGCGGAACTTCGAGCCTTGTATTTGCGGTAAACGCGGATAGTAGAGTGGCTTGTCGTGGAAGGTTCCCTGCAGTGTATGCTTACGGTATGACTGCAATCTATGTTTCTGCGGAGCATACTCGTACGCAACTTGCGTATCATGCTCAATGCCGATGCACTGAGATATGCTTTATGTGTCAAGGCACGGCTCAGCGGGCGGGGTAGTTCGTTATCATCGATAGCTTCCGACCAGAAAATTGCAATGCTTGCTAGTTGAACTTCCTGGCAAGCCCATGAGGGAGTTGTCGATGTGTTCTTGGCACATTCGGACCACACCCTTCACATAATACGAGCTTCTCGTATACCAGTCGAGTTCCCATAACGTGTTCGGATAGTGATATTTAGATGCAGAATGGACGGAAAGATAACTGTAAGAGTTTAACAACGGTAAAATGAGAGCACACAGTTCATTGAATTTGCTAGTACACGTGAATGCGCACGCGAAGCATGTGTATCACCCAACCCCGTGACCGCGCGTACTCGCGTACCCTTGAAACGCACTGGCCAGGTAGCCCGTAGCCTGAGGCATGATACCTGATCCCACAGCCTCGCCATTCCCTCAATCTACTTCCTCACTGATTTTGAACTTGATATATACAACTTTTTACATCTTTCCAATCTAATCAGCCGGCCTATCACCCTTGCTGATCCCCAACCGGCGCGCTATGCCCAATGATCGCTCGGCACCGCACGGGAAGCCAGCGGGCCTAGCCCCTCCCCGTACTCCGCGCAAAACCGGCGCCCAACTTAGTGCACTTATTCGCTCGCTCGAACAACAGTGGCAACTGGGACTCCCCGTCCGCGACGGAAATTGGTCTCCACATAAGAGTACCAAGGAGTTGCCGGATAGAGTTTACGATCAGTTGAAGCATTGCTTTTGGAAAGGTGACTTCCATGAAGCGGTTGGACGGTTCGCGCTTAGAGCAGACCGCCCCAGGCCCGAGGATACGAAGGCTGAGAGCATTGCGCGATTGACGGTGTTGCATGAGGTTGTTAGAGAGATTGATGTCGAGAAGGGAAGGGATCTGGGCTCGAGGGGTGGTACGCCTGTTAGTGCGAGGAGAGAGAATATTGGGCTGCAGATGCTGAAGGCTGACCAAAGTTGTGAGTCTTATTCCTTGTCCGCAAGGGTTTACGGGTGGTCGTGATTGCGACATTGCAAGTCAACCTTTACTTTTCTAACTACTTTACCTTTACTTCTTGTCTTGTTTCGTACATCAAATTCGTCGACATCTTCGCTTATAGCTTTCGTAGTCACCTCGAAATCGCACACATCCACTCCTTCAAGGTTACATCGCACCTTGCGTGACGACAGCGAAGAGCCTTTTTATGCAACCGCCCTTGATCCTGGATCTCCCACGGATGAAGATGAACCTCCCCAATCTCCCACGCTCTCTGCACAACGGCGCGTCCAGGCGAGCCCTCGATTCCAAACGGAAGCTATGGCTAGGAAGCGCTCTTCGGGTAGCTCCGATTCTGGCAATTCACCGAAGCTGACGAGAACTTTCAAAGGCAAGCAACCAGCCAACAAATCACCGGAACAGAGACCGGCAATACCCGCTCCACTGTTCAAAAAACCTTCACTTCCTGAGCTCCGCCTTCACCAATCAAATGTGTCGCTCAATACCGTGACCAATAAGGTGACATCTTTCCAAGACTCTTCAATGAATACATCGTTCAATACAGTATCTTCTTCCCAACGGACACAGGCTGACACTGTTGACACATCATTTGGGTCCGATATATACGACTCCGATGTGAAGTACCCCAAAATGCCGCGGATCAGTTCAACGACCTTGGCCTCGCTTGGAGACCAGGATTTCTTGAGTGATGATGACCTCGTACAAGACCAAATAAGGCGGGAGTGTGCCAGTGTAGAGGTTAATCAGAATTCACAAGATCTCCCACCGGGAAGCTCGTCCACGTATGGCTCGGTCGATGAAGAAGGCATGCTGGAGAGGTCATTCACAGTCGAAGTCGAAGAAGGGTACAATTTGCCGGCTCCACGAGAGCGACTACGTCCGAGGTCAGATAAGACACAGGAAAGGCTGGCATCTATCAAGAAGCCACGATTTCCGCAAAGTCCCTCCGCTGAAAATTCGCCTTTCAACAAACCCCATCAACGTCTTCGTAACGATGATAGCTTCCGGCCGCTGAATCACACGGTGCCCGGTTCTTCACGCACCACAGCGGCATCACGCTCCCCGTCGACCTCTTTCAAACAATCCCCATCAAAGCTTCCGCACTATATCCGCGATATACCTAGACAGAATCTGTTCACCGAAACGTTTGCGGAAGACTTAAGGAGGTTTCCATACTTCGTACTTTTCATCAGCTCTGGACTAGCGAATGAGCACAAAAAATCGTTATCCGTGCTCCTGGAAGGTGTTGATGCGGAAAATAGTTTGATCAATCCATCTAACCTTTTGGAGCAGGTCGCCGCCAATATTAATGTCTCAAGTCATTCACTAAAACACCAAGAGAAGTACTGGTCAGCTCGGAAACGAAACTTTGAGGGTTACACATTTAAGGCACGAGTTGATATCAATAGTCCTCATACAAGTAAGTCTTACTTATTACTGTGCTGATCAACTATGCTCCTAAGCAAGGTTGGGGGATTTGCAAGGGAAAAGTTATTAGTGCTAACTTGTACTCAAGTCACTTCGTCTGCTCCGGTTTTCAAGTTGACCGTACTGCCACTTCAAGCCGAAAGATCTTGCCGCTTTCAACGAAAATTTGGCTCAGACCGCTTTCTCTATGTGAATGTGCCATCATTCGAGCCAGGTGAGAACAAACCGTCGCGGTTCGTGAACGACGACCTGAAGAAAGTGAAAGAACAATGGTTAAAATGGTGCGAGTGCGACCATTACTTCTTAGGTCGTACATGGAAAGCGTTTCATATTGAGCCAATCAAGAAGAGAAATCGCATCACCGACGATATGTCGGACAAACGCATTGTTATGTTCGCTACCGAAGGACATGATATTGGCCAACCAATGTCCATTGGGGAAATGCTTAATTGGTTCTTCCCTTTCAAGGTAAATAAGCGGCAGAGCTATTGCAAGGCTTATGCGCGATTAGATCTTGGTCTTTCACGAACTATACCCGCGCTCACCTTCAAGCCATCTCAAATCAAATATGTCAAAGATATAACCGCAGATGGCACATCCGAGGATACTCAATTCAACGATGATTCTATTGAAACATGGGCATACCGTTATTCCAAGGACGCTCCGATGAATGATGGTTGTTCTCTGATATCAGTTGGTGCAGCACTACTTATCTGGCAAAAAGTCAGAAAAGTCATTAACTCCGATGAACCAATGCCTAGTGCATTCCAGGGTCGTATTGGTGGTGCGAAGGGCGTTTGGATGATCAGCGGAGAACCGATCTCTACTCGTGCGAAAGAGCACGATATATGGGTCCAGATTTCGCAAAGCCAACTGAAATTCGAACCTCACCGAGAGGACCTGTCAGATGACCTGGGTTTTGATCCTCAACGCTTGACGTTCGAGTATGTCAATCATAGTCGCAGTCCTGTCCCGTCGGAGCTTCACATTTCTTTTATTCCTATTTTGGTTGACCGTGGAGTCTCACGGAATGTCATCGCCGACATAATGGTAAAACAGCTTGATGCCGAGAGAAAGGAATTGATCCAACTACTCCCTACCATAGAACGAATGTACCATTGGGTTCATCGAGAAGGGCCTTCAGCTCCAGGATTTGCAAGTCCTCGATGGCAGGCTGCCATGTTTCAATCATTACCTGAGCAGATCAAGCATCTTTTCGAAAGTGGATTTGTGCCTGAGAAGGAGCCCTATCTCGCCGATTGTCTTTGCCGCTTCATCAAACGACGTCAATTATGGATGGAGTCAAAATTACGTGTGCCTCTAAGCAAATCGACCTACGTGCTCGGCATAGCTGACCCGATTGGGATTCTCAAGCCAGGCGAGGTACACATGGAATTCTCAACGCCATTTACTGACAAACTAACCGGTGGTCGATTTCGATCCTTAGAGGATATGGACATTCTGGTTTCTCGCCAACCAGCCTGTCGGCGTTCTGACATCCAAAAAGTACGCACTGTTAAGCGTGCACAACTATCTCATCTCATCGACGTTGTCGTGTTTCCCTCGAAAGGAAAATATCCTCTCGCTGGGAAGCTCCAAGGGGGCGACTATGACGGTGATATCTTTTGGATTTGCTGGGATCAATCTATCGTCAAGCCTTTCAAAAACGCTCCGGCACCTGTTGAGGAACTGGATATCGCTCAGTACGAGATCGAACATGACACAAGAAAACTATCCGCAATCATGGATTTTGATGACTTATCGACGGTAGACAATCTATTGAAAGAAGCTTTTGAATTTCGAATGACACCATCTCTTTTGGGTATCGTAACAAGCTTCTTAGAGAAACAAGCATACCACGAAAACAAGGTACACTCTCATCGCCTGGACAAACTGTGCGATATGCACGACCTTCTTGTCGACGCCCCGAAACAGGGATACAAGTTCACAGAGGAAGACTTCAGACACTATACTATTAAAGTCCTACGCTGCGGAAACCCGAAAGAACCTGCTTATAAGGAGGCCATGAAAGACTGCGAAAAGAGAGACACGGACGAGGCAGATAAGAAGCGGAGACAGGATTATAAACACAAGAGGGAGAATGTTTTGGATTATTTGTACTTCGAAATCGTACGTACTCATGATGTCGCGACGTTGAAACAGGTCAAAGACTTCTTCCCGAAAGAATTTGGCGACGACCCCGCCCTGATGTATCCTTACCGCTACCTGTCTGAGAATGGTAGTGCCGAGGTACGAAACGAACTGGACGCCCTCGTAAAGAGCTTAAAGGTGGTGGAGAGAAAGTGGCTAGACATCACGAACACCGAAGACAAAGACAGAAGGCCGGATTGGTACTCCCAAGCAAAAGACGAATGCTACAAAAAGTATTGTTCTATTCTGCCAACGCAAGTCGATCATCCTGATATCAAACCATGGCTATACCCCTTCACACGGCCGCAGTACAGCGTCTGGGAGGAAATACGTGCTTCAACATTCTACACGGTTTTCACAAGACGGCACAATCTTGTCTGGTCTGTGGCTGGCAAGCAGCTAGCTGAGCTCAAAGCCGCGACAGTTACAGGTTCTACGACGATAGTGCCGACAATCAAAGCGATCATGAAGCCTAAGCCTCCTAAGGCGCCCAGACCAGAGGACGATGAGAGCGATGATGAGTTCCAGGATGCACTCGAGGAATGGACTCGTTCTCCAGCTTTGCCACGTGTTTCGCACATCGTCTCGGATCATTCGGGGGGCACACGCAATATGCTGTCGTATCAACCTTCGGAGCCTTACTACTAGGGATCCATCATGCGGGTCATGGTACGCGGAGTGCCCTAAAGTTAATATGGGACGACTCTTCAACAAGCACTCGCAGTCATGAATATCTTGATTCCTTGCTCCTTTTTACGTGCATGTTTACAACAGGCTCTTTTTTGGACACATCTGGTCATATTAGAAGCTTCCCTAGGCCAGTCGCGGAAGCTTGTTCTGTCTTTCATAGACAAAGGGGTACTCGCAGATTCAAGAATCACTGGTGTAGTAGAGAAGAAACACTTACAGCTCCTGACCTACTTGTTATTTTTTTTCCCCCCTTTGTTTCCAGTTGCCCTAGTTTTTGTATTTTCTGCTTATATCCTTTCGAGGACACAAAGTATTTGATACCCTTTTGTCAAGCTTCTTTCGGTCCATAGTCGACCTTGATTGCGAATGTATTTTAGCGTTACGGCCTGCTGTTTCTTTCCCTGGATAAATGTTAGATTAACAATGTTACTCCTTTTTACGCGCGGCGTGCGACCTTCATATAAGTGCAAATACCCGTAGGACGCGTCAGTACCTACATGTTACCTTTGGCTGCAACGACGGAGGCCGTCTTGAACTGACGAGACGGAGACGTTGCAAGTATGTCGTGATATCTCAATCAAAGTTTCGCGTGTTAGCATGGCGTAGTGGCAGTTGATGTGGACTAGAATGCTCGGTTCAGACAGATTGACCATGTGGAGCGGGGTAGCAACATGCCACCTCCCACCTCCATGGCGACGTTACATAGAGACCACGTCGCGATGCCACAATCTTCCTCTATCCGCTCACTGATAAATTCAGCACTGCTAATGCACAGATTCCGCACCCACACATTCCCTCCTCATTCCCCAGACTGAAGTAGCAAGCAAACATCACCGCAATGGCAACCACAACTTCGACCCTAATCA
This sequence comes from Paracamarosporium sp. OC-R06-R3, assembly GCA_019828545.1. Lineage (NCBI taxonomy): Eukaryota > Fungi > Ascomycota > Dothideomycetes > Pleosporales > Didymosphaeriaceae > Paracamarosporium > Paracamarosporium sp. OC-R06-R3. The sequence continues at coordinate 388,664 of JACVRA010000148.1, forward strand.
CACCACCTGAACTACATACCAACGGCGCGTCCTCTTCCCTCCCAGACCCCCCGCCAAACCCCTACCTCGCCGCAAAGCTCGCCCTCGACCGCGACGGCTTCGTCGTCCTTCCCGCAACCCTCTTCCCGACCTTCGACCTGCCCACCCTCCGCACCGCAGCCGCAGAACTCACGACCAGCGCCCGCGCCGGAAAATGGCCTTATATCCGCACGCTCCCCAAGCAATTCCCGCCCTGGCCATCAGACCCCTCCAACGGCATCTGGGGCGTCCAACACCTCATGCACCCCTCCAACCCATCCCACGCCATCTTCGCACGCTCCTACTTCGACGCCGAGCTCCTGCGGTACGTAGCCGCGCTGATAGGCTGCGAGGAAAGCGATCTCACGATGGAGTTGTACAACATGCTTGTTCGGCCGGAGAAGGAATTCAGTCTGCGGTGGCACAGAGACGATATCCCGCCCGAGGCGAGCGACGAGGAAGAATTAGAAAGGTTGGCGAAGCCTGGGTGGCATGCGCAGTGGAATCTTGCGCTGTACGACGATGCGAGTTTGATCGTTGTGCCGGGGTCGCATAAGAGGGCGCGGACGGCGACTGAGCGCAATGCGCATCCGTATGAGGAGGATATGCCGGAGCAGATGGTGGTCAAGCTCAAGGCTGGCGAGGTAGCGTTTTACAACAATAATATCCTACATCGGGGTGTGTATGATCCGAAGAAGGAGCGGATGACGCTGCATGGGAGTATTGGGACGACGCTGGGGAGCGCGGAGCGGGCGAGGAATGTGCTGCAGCATGGAGTAGGGGAGTGGGCGAAGGAGTATGATTTCGATGACTTTGAGCCCGTGATGAAGGAGAGGGCGAAGAAGATGAGGGAATCGCTTGTGGAGATGGGTGCTAAGAGTGGGAACTTGGGATACTATTCGAAGGACGAGTAAGGAGATTGTTTCGTGTATAGTTGTATAAATGGTTGTTATCTAGGGGTATATAGCTGAAGTACAGTCACTCCGCACTAGTTTGGTGCGCCAA